>JAJLRB010000524.1:0-38703 GCA_020976825.1 Odocoileus hemionus | reverse complement strand
ATGGCACCATTACATACAAGTTTAGGGAATTCATATCTAACTACTATATACGTTTCACCCACACTGTGTGTATGACTACAAAACTCTTATGTCTGTCTTGAAAACCCCCGATTATTACGCTGCCATCAATCCACTCTATAATGTCATCACCCCACTTTGTCGAGGCGCCCCAATATCACACCAACTATGTAAGAGATCACAGGTGGCATATGTATGACCCATCTAATGCATACAACATGACATCATAACCACACTCTATGACCACAATCTCAGGTATTTATGACATCATTTGCACTGTATTCATTGATATCACACGCATTGTATACGATATGACATTTCATCTACTGCATTGATATCACAGTCACTATATACGGCGTGACATCATAAAATGACTCTATCTATGACATCACACACTATACCTTTACGATTATCTACTTTATATAGCATCACACACAGTGTTATGAGAACAGAAACCATTGTGTACTTCACAGACACATATCTGACCTACAACGACTGTAACTGTGTATACAGCAAATGTATCAATTTTATCAAACCCAGTGTATGTATGACATCACCTCCACTATAGGTATGAAATTTGTATAATACCTATGATATCACATCCCTCTTTACGCCATCACACCACTTTATTTTATGACATCATCTTCCACTATATTTGACATCACATCAACTGGATCTGTGTCATCACACCCAGTCTATCGATTGAATATCACAACCTATATATATATATGATATCACATATCCAGTATTACCTGTGACATCCTATGCACTTATATTTATGACATCACACCCAATCTGTATAACATCGCACCCTCTGTGTTGCTGACACCACACTCGGCCTATGTATGATATCATTTGCACTGTAGATGGCATCACATCCTCTTTTTATAACAGCAAAACACAGTATTTATGATGTCACATCCACTTCAGACATGACGTCATGTACCACTATATGAGACAGCAAACCCACTGTGTCTTTGCCATCAAAACCCTCCACTAATATCATAATATCACACACCCACTTTTATGTGACATCACACCCACTATATGTGTGACATCAGTTGCACTCTGTAACATCACATCTACTCCTTAAGTCTTCACTCTACTGTACATATGACCTCACAACATCTATGTAAGAAACCACATCCAGTATGTAGGGCAATATATTACCCCCTATATATGTGACATCTCACAGCAAATAATCCTTGTCATCACACCGACTGTATTGACCACGTCACACCTACTCTTGTATGACCTCACAAATCTGCGTATGTGCAGCATCTTTGCCCTGTTGAAGACACATCACATCCTCACATTACGACATCAAACCACCATTTCTAGAAGGCATCACGCACGCACAATATAATTGACATCATACCCACAGTATCTCTGTCATCACATCCACTGTATTGATGATATCACAACAAGTGTATCTATGAGATCTCATGCGCTATATATGATGACATCTTATCCATTGTATACAATACCTATTCATAGTTTTGTTACCTCACAAACTACTGTATCTTCTGTGTTTCACACCCCACTCTTTCCATCTTTATCACACCCTTTTGTATGTATGACATCACACCCCTGTTTGCGTACCATCATAAACACTTTTGAAGGCATCACATCCACATTTTATGGCATGACACCACATTATTTATGACATCGCATGCGCACTGTACTCATGACATCACTCCGAATATATCTGACGTTGCATCCACTGTACCTGTGTCATCACAACCACTCTAATGATGATCTCAGACCAACTGTACGTAGCATATCACACCCATTTTTTATGTATGACATCTTAGGCACTATACAAATCTTCGAACGATTGACAGCGAACAACTCTCACACTCTTTGTGACTTCACACCATTACAGTCATCGCATTACCTCCATGGGATTCGTGGCATCATGGACACTATAGATGAGATCACACACATGACAACACAAATGTTATATCTGCCATCTCACCCATTGTATCTGAGACTACATCCACTGTATGCTTGTCCTCAAACCCAGAGTATCAATGATAACACACACCCACTCTCTGGACGATATCACGCACACTCTATGTATGACAGCACATTCAGGATGAATGAATGACATGACATCAAAGCTTTATGACATCACAGCCCTTTATGCATGACATCACAGCTAGTGTATTTATGACATCATACTAATATATATGATATCACACATACTGCTTTCATGACAATGCAACCTCTACACCTGACATCTCACACACTATATATTTGACATCACTGCCACTGTATTTGTGCCATCACACAGATGACACACACGTTTGTATCGATGTACCTCTGTGTCGATGATATAACAACAAGTATGTAAGTCATGACAGGGCACACATATGACATCATACACATTCTACATGATCATCACATTCACACTTTATGATATCAATGATCAGTATTGATGACATCACAAACACTGCATTCATGACATCAGATCCCCTCTATATGACATCACATCCACGGTTTATGACATCTCATCCCCTATATCAGTGACATCACAGCCACTCCATCTGTCCCCCCATCACATCCACTATGGTTCTGAATTCATATCCACTATATTTTGACATGAAACACACCGTGTAAAGACAATACAACCACTCTATCTGACAGCATAACCTCCATAATCTGTATCAGTGTGATGACACCCACTCTATCAATGTTATAACAACACACTGTATGTAGGACACCACACATACTATATGTATCGAAACAATATGCAGTATATATGACATCACACCCCACGCTGAGTGACATAAATTCACGCTATACGTGACATCACATCTTCTTTTTCTCACATCACACCCTTTATATCTGACAGCATCACATCCTCTGTACAAGTCTTATGAACTACATATGAACATCACATTCCACTCTGTATGATATCACACCACTCTATGACATCACACCCACTGTTCTCATGTCATTAACCAGTATATCTGACATCGCATCCCTGTAAATGGGTCATTACACTGAGTATATTGATTATACCACACCAGCATTATGTGTGATATCAAACCACTGTATGTATGACATCCTGTGATTAATTTGTGACCTCACACCCACTCTTTATGACATACAAGTCCCTGTATTCATGGGCAACACATGCCAATCGGTTCATGACCCACACCCACTGTATATGACATCACATACACTCTACTTGTGACATCACAGCCACTGTAATCTATGACAAGACACTACTATGCTTTAGACACATATATCAATAAAATATCATCGCTCTTGGTATATGAATGGGAAAACACTCTAACAACTGTATACCGAGATCATGGCACATACTACGTTTAGGACACTATATCACTATATACGTTCTCACAATGTGTGTATGATAACGAGGCTCTCTGTGTCTTGAAACCCGATTATCTGCATCACACATACTTATATGTAAATCAGACCCACTTTGTGAGCATATCACACCAACCATTATTTAAGGATCACAGGTGGCATATGTATGCATCATCAACTGCACTACACATGACCATATCCACACTCTATGACACAATCCATCAGTATTTATGACATCACATTGCACTGTAATCATGTATCCCAGCTCATTTGTAACGATATGACATTTTAATGTATGCATATGATATCTACAGTCACTATACTAGTGAGACATCATAAAATGACTTATTATGACAATCACACACTTAACTTTTCGATCTATTACTTTTCTACTCAGCATCAACACACAGTGTTCATGAGAACAGAACCATCTGTGTTTACTTCACAGACGCACATTATCTGACATCACAACGACTGTAACTGTGTCATCACAGCAAATCGTATCAATTTTATCAGAACCAGTGTTGTATGATCTCCACATTCACTATAGGTCTGAAATTTGTATATTAGCCCTATGATATACATCGCTCTTTCGCAATCACTCCATTTATTTATGAGATCACTTCCACTATATTTGACATCCCATAAACTGGATCTGTGTCGTCAATCCAGTTTCGATGATATCACAACTATATATATAATGATATCAATCCAGTATACCTGTGACATCCTATGATATATTTATGCCATCACACCAATCTGTATAAATCGCACTATCTGTAGTTGCTGACACACATGGCCTAATGTATGATATTATTTGAATGTAGATGGTGCATCAAATCCTTTTTATAAGCAAAAACAGTATCTTTATGATGTCAATCACTTCAGACAATGAGTCACACCACTATATGAGACCAGCAAAACCCACTGTATCTTTGACCATCAAACTTCACTATATATACACCACTTTTATGTGACATCAACCACTATATGTGTGACATCAGTTGCACTCTGTAACATCTAATCTACTATCTTAAGTTTCACTTACTGTAATATGACTCACAACATCTATGTATGAAACCACATCAGTACAGTAGGGATATAACTAACTTACATGTGACATACACAGCAAATAATCTTGTCATACACGAATGTCTTGAAGAAGTACACACTCTTGTATGACATCACAATTGTATGTGCAGCATCTTTGCCTGTTTGAAGACATCACATCTAATTACGATATCAAACACATTTTAGGCAATACCACATATATTTGAATCATACCATACAGTATCTCTGTCTCACATCCACTGTATTGATGATATCAACAAGTGTATTATGAGATCTATGCAGCTATATATGATGACATCATATCCATTGTATAAATACTATTCACTAGTTTTGTTACTCCAACATGTCTCTTCTGTTGTTTCACACACTCTTTCATCTTATCACACCCTTTGTATGTATGACATCAAACCTGTTTGGTAACATACACATTTTGACGGCTATACATCCATTTTTATGCATTGAACAACCATTATTTATGACATCGCATTGCACTGTACTCATGACATCACTCTGAATATATCTGAATTGCATCCACTCCTGTACCTGTGTCATACAACGACTACTAATGATGATTCAGACACAATCGTCGTAGCGGACATCACACATATTTATGGTAATGACATTTTAGGCTATCTAAAATTCAAACATCTTTTAAGATTCAACCATTTACAGTCATCCGATTACTCATTGCATTATGTGGCATCATGGACACTATAGAATGAGATCACAACATGACAACACAAATGTTATTTCTGCCATCTACCTTCGTATCTGGATACATCACTGTATGCTTGTTCATAAACCAGAGTATCAATGTATCCAACACCATCTCTGGACGATATCACGCACATCTTATGTTTGACAGCACATTCAGGATGAATGATGAACAAACGCCTTTATGAATCAAGCTATATGCATGACATCACAGCTAGTGTATTTATGACTATCATATCAATATATCTGATATAACATACTGCTTTCATGCCAAGTTGCAAGTCTTACATGAATCTCACACAACTATAATTGACATCATGCACTGTATTTGTGCCATCACCAGATGTCACACACACTCGTTTGTATCGATGTACTCTGTTGTCGATGACATCACAAAAGTATGTAAGTATGAAGGGCAACATATGAATATAACCAATTTAATGAATCACATACAACTTTATGATATCAATGATCAGTATTGATGACATCAAAAACACTGCATTCATGACATCAGATTCCCCCTATATGAATCACATCACGGTTTATGACATCTCATCCCCTATATCAGTGACATCACAGTAACACACACTGTATGTAGGACACCACACATACTATATGTATCGAACAATATGCAGTATATATGATATCACACCCACGCTGAGTGACATAAATTCACTCTATACGTGACATCACATCTTCTTTTTCTCACATCACACCCTTTATATCTGATAGCACATCCTCTGTACCAGTGTCATCACACACAGATTATCGATCATATAACCCCCATTGTATGTATGATACCAGAGCCACAAAGTCTATGACAACTTATGAACTACATATGACATCACTTCCACTCTGTATGATATCACACCACCCTATGACATCACACCCACTGTTCTCATGTCATTAACCCAGTATATCTGCCATCGCATCCCCTGTACCTGGGTCATTACTGAGTATATTTATTATACCACACCAGCATTATGTGTGATATCAAACCCACTGTATGTATGACATCCTGTGATTAATTTGTGACCTCACACCCACTCTTTATGACATCACAAGTCTGTATTCATGGCAACACATGCAATCGGTTCATGACACCACACCCACTGCTTATGACATCACATACACTCTACTTGTGACATCACAGCCACTGTAATTATGACAAGACACCTACTATGCTTTACACAACATACTCAGTAAAAATATCATCGCACTTGGTATATGAATGGGAACACTAACACTGTACCCGATGTCATGGCACATACTACGTTTAGGACATCATATCCACTATATACGTTCTCACCCACACTGTGTGTATGACTACACAAGCTCTATGTCTGTCTTGAAACCCGATCTATCTGCCATCACATCCACTCTATATGTCATCACACCCACTTTGTCGACGCCATCACACCAACTATGTAAGAGATCACAGGTTGCAAATGTATGCCATCTAATGCACTACACATGACATCATAACCACACTCTATGACCACAATCCTCAATATTTATGACATCACATGCACTTTATTCATGATATCACACGCATTGTATACGATATGACATTTCATCTACTGCGTATGATATCACAGTCACTATATACGTGACATCATCGATGATATACACAACCTATATATATATGATATTACATCAGTATACCTGTGACATCCTATGCACTATATTTATGACACCACACACCCAATCTGTAGATAAACATCGCGACCCTTGTGTTGCTGACACCACACTGGCCTATGTATGATATCATTTGCACTGTAGATGGCATACACATCTCTTTATAACAAAACACCACAGTATTTATGATGTCATCACAACTTAAGACATGACGTCACTACAATGCTATATGGAGACAAGCAACCCACTGTATCTTTGCATCAAAATCCATAATATCACAACACTTTTATTATGTGACATCACACACCACTATATGGTGTGACATCAGTTGCACTCATGTAACTCACTCATCTATCTTAAGTCTTCACCTTTACTGTATTATGACGTCACAACTATTATGTATTGAAACAACAACGTAGTATGTAGGCCAATATATAACTGCTAACATGTGAATCACAGCACAAATAATCTTGTATCACACCGACTGTATTGAACCACGGTCAAAGTCATCACCTATCTTGTATGACATCTACAATCTGCGTATGTGCAGCATCTTTGACCCCTGTGGAGACAAATAATCTCCACAATTACGTACATCAAATTTTTTTTTTTTCGAAAAACTCCATTTCTAAGGCATCACGGCATCACGCAATATATTTGAATCATTACCACAGTATCTCTGTAATCACATCCATGTATTGATGATATCACAAAACAAGTGTATCTTATGAGATTCATTGCCGCTATATATGATGACATCATACATCCATTGTATACAATATATTCACTAGTTTTGTTACTCACAATTCACTGTAATTTTGTTGTTCACTACCCATCTTTCCATACTTATCACACCTTTGTATGTATGAATCACTCCCACCTTGTTTGAGTACCATATAAACACTTTTGAAGCATCATCCAATTTTTATGAATGACACCAACATTATTTATGAATCGCATGCAACTATACTCATGACATCACTCCAAATATATCTGACATTGCATCCACTGTACTGTGTCATCACAACCCACTCTATTGATGATCTCAGACCAACTGTACGTAGGATTATCACACCCATTTTATGTATGACATTTAGGCACTATACAAAATCTTGCAACCACTTATTTGTGACTTCACACCATTACAGTCATCGCATTACTCTCATTGGGATTGTGGCATCATGGACACTATAGATGAGATCACACACATGACAACACAAATGTTATATCTTGCCATCTCACCATTGTATCTGAGGACTACATCACTGTATGCTTGTCCTAAACAGAGTATCAATGTTACCACACCACTCTTGACGATTTCATGCAATTATGTATGACAGCATATTCAGGAAGAATGACCTGACATAAACGTTTTATGACATTCACAGCCTTATATGTATGACATACAAGCTAGTATACTTTTATGACATCATACAATATATATGATATCACACATACTGCTTTAGATGACATGCAACGTCTACATGACATCTCACACACTATATTTGAATCATGCACTGTATTTGTGCATCTACACGATGAACAAACGGTTTGTATCGATGTTGTCTGTGTCGATGACTTTCAACAAGTATGTACGTCATGAAGGGACACAAATTGACATCATACACATTTACATGACATCACATTAACTTTATGATATAATGATAGTAATGAATGAATCACAATCATGCATAATCGTACATCGATCCCTGCTATATAGAATCACATCCACGGGTTTATGACATCTCATCCATCTATATCAGTGACATCACAGCACTCCATCTTGTCCTAATCTCTATGGTTCTGAAATCATATCCATATATTCTTGACATGAAACACAACGTGTAAAGACATATACAACCATTATACTTGACAGCATAATCTCATATCTTGTATCAGTGTGATGACACCACTTATCAATGTTTATAACACCACTTGTCATGTAGGACACACAACATACTATATGTATGTACAAATATGCAGTCATATATGAACATCACACGCCACGTGCTGGTGACATAAATTCCTTCTGCGTGAGCATCATATTTCTTTTTCTACAATCACTTTATATCTGACAGCAATCACTGTACTCAGTTGTCATCACACATCAGAATTATAGGATCATATAACCCCATTGTATGTATGATACACAGCCACAAAGTGGGGTGTCATATGATAATCTTATGAATACATATAGACATCAATCACTCCTGTATGAATCAACCATTCTATGACATCACACCACTGTTTCATGTCATTTACCAGTATATTGATCTGTTCCCTGTAACTGGGTCATTACTGAGTATATTGATTATACAACAAAGCATTATGTGTGAAATCAAACCACTGTATAGTTATGACATCCTGTGAATTAATTTGTGACACACACTCATTTTATGACCTCACCAACAAGTTGTATTATGGAAAATGCAATCGGTTCATGACACCACCATGTTATATGAACTTCACATACATTACGTGTGACATTCACCAGCCACTGTAATTATGACAAGACATATCTATGCTTTAGAGCATACACGTAAAAATATACATCGCACCATGGTATCATTGACTCGGGAAACTATCATGTACACGAGATATGTCATATGGCACATACTACGTTTTTTAGGAATATATCAATATATATTCGTTTCACCCACATCTGTGTGTATTGACTACACAAGCTTATGTCTGTCTTGAAACCGATTACCTGCATACACTCCACTCTATTGTATAACACACCTTTGTCGAGCATCACAACTATGTAGGAGATCAAGGTGGCATATGTTATGCTATCAGATTCATAAACTACTGATCATACCACACTCTCATGACACAATCTCTCAGTATTTATGATCCATTCGCATTGTATTCATGATATCACAGATTGTATAGATAATGACATTCATACTGACTCATATGAATACTCACAGTCATATATAGTTTGACATCCATAAAAATGATCTTATCTATGACATCTAAACACTTTCCTTTAGAATTATCTATTTATATAGCATCAACACAGTGTTATGAGAAGAACACTTTTTGTGTATTTCACATGGAACCATATTGACCTCACAATACGAATGTAATGTGTATCACAGCAAAGGTATCTATTTTATAAACCAGTGTATGTATGAATGCCTCAATATAGGTATGAAATTTGTATAATACCTATGATATCACTCATCACTCTTAGCATCACACAATTTATTTATGAGATCACTTCACTATATATTTGACATACATCAATCGCTGGATCTGTGTCGTCACACAGTCTATCGATGATATCACAGCTATATATATATGGATATACATCGCCATCACCTGTGGAATACACTATGATATATTTATGTCATCAACCCATCTGTATAACTACACGATCTGTGTTGCTGAACACTCGGTATGTATGATATCCTTTCACTGTAGATGGCATACATTCTCTTTATAACAGAAACAGTATTTATGATGTCACATCATCATTCAGACAATGAGTCACACACCATTATGATGAGACAGCCACACACCACTCGTGTTCTTTGGCATCAAATCCTCTCAATTACACATAATCATATCCCACTTTTATGTGACATCCACCCATATACTGGTGTGGACATAGTTGCATCTGTACACATAAAACTTACTCCTTAAGTATTCACTTATGTTAATATGACCTCCACACATCTATGTATGAAACCACATTCCACGTATAGTTAGGGCATATATTCCCTATATACCGTAGACATCACAGCAAATGACATATCTGTCATCACACCGACTTGTTTTGACACGTCAATCATACACTTGTATGCCTCACAATTGTTATGTGCAGCATCTTGATGTTCCTGTTGGAGAAAGCATTATCCTCACATTACGACATCAAACCTCATTTGCTAATGGCAATCACGCACAATCTTATTTCGAATCAGTACCACAGTATATCTTGCTCATCAATCCACATGAAATTGATGATATACATCAAAAGAAAAAAAAAGGGGTGTTGGTATCTATGAGAATCATTGGCGCTATATATGATGACATCTTTTTATCCTATTGATATACATATATATCTACTAGTTTTGTCTTCACGTCACAAGTACAGTATCTTCTGTGTTTCCACCGATCTTTCCATATATCATAACCTTTGTATGTATGGACATCACACCCTGTTTGCGTACCATCATTAAAACTATTGAAGGCATCACATCCACATTTATGGCATGACACCAATTCTTTAATGACATCGCATGCACGTAACTCATGACATCACTCCGAACTATATCCTGACGTTGCATCCACTGTACTGTGTCATCACACCCCACTCTAATGATGATCTCAGACCAACTGTACCGTATGGATTATCACAGACCCATTTATGTGTATGACATCTTAGGCACTATAAAATCTTGCTAATCACTCTTTGTGACTTCACACCTTACAGTCATCGCATTATCCTCCATAGGATTTCGTGGCATCATGGACCACTATAGATGAGATCACACACATGACAACAACAATGTTATATCTGCCATCCTCACGCCATTGGTATCTGAGACTACATCCACTGTATGCGTTGTCCTCAAACCCAGAGTATCAATGATAACACCCTACTCTCTAGGACGTATCACGCACGCAACTTCTACACATGTATGACAGCACATTCAGGATGAATGATCATATGACATCAAAGCTTTATGACATCACAGCCCTTTATGCATGACATCCCAGCTAGTGTATTTTATGACATCATACTAATAATATGATATACTACACATACTGCTTTCATGACAATGCAACCTCTACACCTGACATCTCTCACACTATATTTGACATCACTGCCGTGTCATCTGTATTTGTGCCATCAACAGATGACACACACGTTTGTATCGATGTACCTCTGTGTCGATGATATACACAACAAGTATGTAAGTCATGACAGGGCACACATATGACATCATACACATTCTACAATGACATCACATTCACACTTTATGATATCAATGATCAGTATGATGACATACACAAACACTGCATTCATGACATCAGATCCCCTCTATATGACATCACATCCTCACGGTTTATGACATCTCATCCCCTATATCAGTGACATCACAGCCACTCCATCTGTCCCATCACATCCACTATGGGTTCTGAATTCATATCCACTATATTTGACATGAAAACACCGTGTAAAGACAATACAACCACTCTATCTGACAGTATAACCTCCATAATCTGTATCAGTGTGATGACACCCACTCTATCAATGTTTAACACACAACTGTATGTAGGACACAACATACTATATGTATCGAACAATATGCAGTATATATGACACTATCACATCCCATCGTGAGTGGGACATAAATTCACTCTAAACGTGAATCACATCTTCTTTTTCTCACATTCACGAAATCCCTTTATATCTGACAGCACATCCTCTGTACAGTGTTCATCACACACAGATTATCGATCATATAACCCCCATTGTATGTATGATACTGAGCACAAAGTCTATGACAACTTAATGAACTAACTACATATGACATCACTTCCACTTGTATGATATCACTCACTCTATGGCAATCACACCCACTGTTCTTATGTCATTAACAGTATATCTGCATCAGCATCCCTGTACCTGGGTCATTACTGAGTATATTGATTAAACAACAACAGCATTATGTGTGATATCAAAACCACTGTATGTATGACATCCTGTGATTAATTTGTGACCTCACACCCACTCTTTATGACATCACAAATTCTGTATTCAATGGAACACATGCATCGGTTTATGACACCACAACGCCACTGTATATGACATCACATACCATCAATACTTGTGACATCTACAGCCACCTGTAATTATGACAAGACCCTTCTATGCTTTAGACACATACTCAGTAAATATTCATCGCACTTGGTATCTGTGAATGGGAACACTAAAAACTGTACCGATTGTCATGGAATACTACGTTTAGGACACTCATATCATCACTATATAGTTCTCACCCACTCTGTGTGTAGACTTACAAAGCTCTATGTCATGTCTTGAAAACCCGATCTAACTGCCATCACATCACTCTATATGTCATCTACACCTTTGTCGACGCCATCACACAAACTATGTAAGAGATCTACAGGTGGCATATGCGTATGCATCATAATATGCAATACACAATGTATATAACACAACTTATGACCACAATCCTCAGTATTTATGACATCAATGCACTGTTATTCATGATCTCACAGCCATTGTATACGATATGACATTTCATCTATAACATATGATATCAACAGTACTATAACGTGACATCATAAAATGACTTATCTATGGACATACACACTTACTTTACGACTTATCTATTTTATATAGCATCACACAGTGTTAAGAGAACAGAACATCTGTGAATTTCACAGACACCTAATTGACTAACAGACTGTAACGGTGTCATCACAGCACATTGTATACATTTTATCAAATCCCTAGTGTAGGTATCGAATCCCTAACTCATATGTATGGAAATCTTGTATTAAGACATATGATATAAGACACTCTCTTTAAACAATACACACCACTTGTATTTATGCGATCACTTCATC
This sequence comes from Odocoileus hemionus, assembly GCA_020976825.1. Taxonomy (NCBI): domain Eukaryota; kingdom Metazoa; phylum Chordata; class Mammalia; order Artiodactyla; family Cervidae; genus Odocoileus; species Odocoileus hemionus. Next base: position 25,314 of record JAJLRB010000524.1, on the reverse strand, counting down.
TATATTTGGAACATCACATAATGGATTACTCAGTCGTCATACCTCCAAGACTCACGATGAGATCTCAATATATCTTTATATATATGACGTATGCACACCAGGGCATCCTGTGAACTTCTACTGCCACTATATATTGATGAATCTCACCTCCAAATTGTAATATAACATCGCACCTCTGTGTTGACTGACACCTCAACTGGCTATGTATGATATCATTTGCACTGTAGATGGCATCACATCCTCTTTAAGAAACAGCAAAACAGCAGTATTTATGATGTCACATCCACTTCAGAATGACGTCAGTGCCCACTTATGAGGACAGCGTGCATAACACCAACTGTATCTTTTGCCCATCAAAACCTCATTCACTAATATCACACCCCATTTTATGTGAATCACACCCACTCTATATGTGTGACATCAGTTGCATCGCTGTAACATATCACACTCTACTCCTAAAGTCACTTCAGCTCTACTCTACGATTGTCTTATGACTAATCAACATCTATGTATGAAACCACATCCAGTATGTAGGGCAATATCTAATACCTGTACATGTGACATCACAGCAAATAATCCTTGTCAATCACACGACTGTATATGACACGTACACCAACTCTTGTAATGACCATCACAATATGCGTATGTGCAGCATCTTTGCCCTGTGAAGGAACATCGCATCCACCTCCATTATCGACACAAAACCAGTGCATCCATTTCTAGAGAAGGCATCAACGCCACAATATTATTTGAATACATACTACCCACCGTATCTCTGTCATCACCTACCACTGTATATGGGATGATATACAACAAGTGTATCTATGAGAAACTCATGCGGTTATAGGATGACAATTTATCATTGTATACACTAACATATTCATAGTTTGGTTACTCACAAGTACAGGTATATTCTGTGTCTCACCGCTCACCTTTTCATTTTCTCACCTTTGTTATGTATGTCATAACCATCTGTTTGGTACCCTCTATAAACTATATGAAGGCATTCATCCAACATTTTATGACATGACACCACAATATTTATGGACAACGGATCGCACAGTACTCATGAATTCACTCCGAAGATATTGACGTAGCATCCAGTGTTACCTGTGTCAATCTCAACGACTTACTGATGATCTCAGTCCATAATGTTCGTAGGACATTCACACCATTTTTATGTATGGGACTTTAGGACACCTACAAACAATCTTCGCATCCCTCTTATATGACTTCACACCATTGCTGTCATGGGGGCATTGTCTGATGGATTCGTGGCATCACATGGACTCTTTTATAGATCGAGGGACACACTGACAACACAAATTTTATATATGCAATTCACCTTTTGTATCGAGAGACTACATCACTGTATGCTTGTCACTAAACCCAGGAGTATCAATGATACACACCCAACTCTATGGACGATATCACGCACACTTATGTATAGAAGCACGCCACATCTCAGGATGAATGAAATGACATCAAACGCTGTATGACTATCAGCAGCTTTATTGCATTGAATCACAGTAGCTGTATTATATTGACATCATACTAATATTATATTGAAATCTACTTCTGTCTTTCCTGACAATGCAACTGTCTACAACCTGACATGCACACACTATATTTTGCATCACTGTCTGATTATTTGTGCCATACACACAGTATGACACACTTGGTTTGTATCGATGTACATTGTGTCGATGATATAAAACAACCAAGTATGTAAGTCATGACAGGGACACAATATGGGTAAAATCACTATCATTCACTTCTTACATGAATCATACATTCGACTTTATGATAATCAATGACTTCAGTATTGATGGACCTCCCAGAACGCTGCATTATGACATCCAGATCCCTATAATGAAGCTTACATCACGGTTTATGACATCTCATCCCCTATCATAAGTGGCATCACAGCATCGCATATGTCAATCATCATCTTACTAAGGTTCTATGAATTCATATCACATATATTTGACCATGAACCACACAGTGGTAAAGACAATACACACATCTATCTGAAGCAGAAGAATTACTCCATACATCTGTATCTGTGTGATGACCACCATCTTATCAATGTTAAATAAACACCCTGATAAGTATGGACACCACACATTACTATATTTGTATTCGAACAATATGCAAGTCATATATGAATCACACCCACGCTGAGTCGACATATATTCATCGTATACGTGACATCACATCTATTTTTCTCACTCATCACTCCCCTTATATCTCGACAGCAATCTCAATGTACCTGTGTCATCTCACACAGAATCTCGATCGATATACTAACCCTCTCTGTATGTTATGATACCGAGCACCAGACAAGTCTATGATAACTATGAACTACATATGAATCACAATTCACTCTGTATGATATCACCACACATTAATGATCATACCACACTGTTTTCTGTCATTAACCCAGTAATATTGATAATGCATCTCCTGTACTGGTATTGCTTATGAGATATCTGGATTCTAAAAACACACCGTTATTATGTGTGATATCAAACACTCGTATGTATGAAATCTGTGATTAATTGTAGGTGACCATACACCAACCATCTTTATGACATCACAAAGTCTGTAATTCATCGGCAAACACATGCAAAGCGGTTCATCGACACCACAACCATGTTTCATGCATCACATACACTTCTTATTGTGACATCAAGCCACTTGTAACTATTGACAAGACACTACTATGCTATATAGGAGCATACTCCAGATCCACATATCATCGCACTAGGTATATGAATGGGAAAGACTCAACACTTGTACGAGTGTCAAGGAGCACATACTACGTTTAGAGACATTATAATCCACTATCATATACGTTTTACCATACTGTGTGAATGATACACAAGCTCTATGTCTGGTCTTGAAAAACGAATCTATCTGCCATCACATCCACTCTAACTATTGTCATCACACACTTTGAGCGACGCTTCACACCCCGATATGGTATAGAGATCACAGGTGGTATGTATGTATGCATCACCTGCATACACATTGACTCATCACCACACTCTTTGACACAATCTCAGTTATTTAGAGACCATACATTCACTGAATTCATGATATAACAGGCATTGTATAGATATGCACATTCTCATTACTTTCATTGTTATCACCACGTCACTATATTTCGTGACTTATAACAAGCATTATCTATGACTATCTACACAATCTACCTTTTCGAGACTTATCTAACTATATTATCGTCTTCTACACACTAGTTGGTCATGAGAACAGCAACGCCCTTGTGCATTTCCATCCAGCTCCACTCATAATGTATCTACAACGACTGATAACTGTTTACATTTGTAGGCCACCATGTATCAATTTTATCAACCCCAGGTGTATGCTATGACATTACCTCCCATATATGTATGAAAATCTTGTTATAACTCTATGATATCAATCCATCTTGCCATACACATTTATTTATGACATCACTTCACTATTTGAAACTATCACTGGATCTGAGTGTACACCAGACTAGATGATCTCACAAACCCTTATATTTATATGTATCACATCAGTAGACTGTGACATCCTATGAACTATATTTTGACATCACACCAATTTGTATAACTCATCCATTGTGATTGCTGACACACATGGCTAAGGTTGCTATCATTTGCATGGTAGGCTGGAATAATTCTTTTATAACAGGAAAAACAAGTATTTAGATGTCACATCACTTCAGAGACATGCGTCACACCATATATTAGAAGGCACACCATGTATCGAGATCCATCCAAACCTCTCCACTAATAACCACCCCCCTTTTTGGAATCACACCCACTATATGTGTGAATCAGTTGCATCTGTAAATCCCTCTATCTTAAGTTTCACCTACTGTACTTAAGACCTCACAACATCATGTAAGAAACCACATCAGTTTTTAGGGGAAAAAATTCCCTATAATGGACACACGCAAAAATCCTTTCACCAGACTGTATTGACCACGTCACACCTACTCTGTATGACCTCAAATCGCGTTTTTGCAGCACTTTGCCCCGTTGAAGACTCCATCCTCCATTACAATCAAAAACCCCCATTTCTAAGGCATCACGCACTTAATTGACATCTACCCACGTATTCCCGTCTTTACATCCACTGTATTGATGATATCACAACAAGTGTATCTTAGATCTCATGCGCAATATGATTTAAAATCTTCCATTGTTACAATAACCCATTCCCCCATTTTTTTTTTCCTCACAAAACTGTATTTTGGTTTCACACCCCTCTTTTTTCCATTTATCACACCCCCTTTTTATGTATGACATCCACCCTGTTTTTTCTACCATCATAAAACTTTTTTTAAGGGATCACTCCACATTTTATGCATGACACCCCATTTTTTTATGACATGCAGCACTGTATCATGACTACTCCCAATATATCTGAGTTGATTCCCCCTGTACCCGTGAAACACAACCCCTTAATGATATTAGACCAACTGTACGTAGGATTTCACACCCATTTTATTTGAATCTTAGGCATAACAAATCTCGAACCCTCCCCTTTTTGACTTACACCATTACAGTCTTTGCATTACCCCCCAGGGATTCTGGCACTTGGACACTATAGATGAGACACCAATAAAAACAAATGTTATATTCCATCTCACCCCTTGTTCGAGACTAAATCCACTGTATGTTTTTCCCCCAAACCCCGAGTATCAATGATAACAACCATCTTGGCGATTCAGCACCCTTATGTATGACGACATTCGGTAATACAAAAATCAAAAATTTTTATGAATTCAAGCCTATATGTATGACTAAAGTGTATTATTTAAGAATATCCATACTATTTGAAATCACACATATGTGTCATGAAAATTGCAAACGTTACATGACTTCTCCACACTATATTTGACATCACTGCACGTGTATTTGTGCCATCAACAGCTGAACTACACCAGTTAGTATCGATGTGCCTCCTGTGGTCGATGAATAACACAGTATGTAAGTATGAAGGGCACAATCTGACTATAAATTATTCTGAATCACCATAGATTTATGATATCAAAGAACTATGGAGACATACAACGCTGCATTTTGCCATCAGCTCCCCTATATGACATTACAATCAGGTTTATGACATCTATCCCCTATATCGTGACACTCACAGCATCCATCATGTCCACTATCACATCCACTAGGTTATGAATTTATATCCATATATATGACATGAAAAATCACCGTGTAAAGAACACTACAACCACTATATCTGACAGCATAAGCTCATAATCTGTATCAGTGTTGATGACCACCACTTATCAATGTTATAACACACAAGTATGTAGGGACACAACCACATACATATATGTATCGAACAATATTGCCAGTATATAGATCCACATCCCACCGCTGTGAGAAATAAAATTCACTCTATACGTGAAGTCCATCTTTCATTTTATCACATCACACCCCCTTATATCTGACAGCACATCCAATGTACACCTGTGTCATTCCACACACAGATTATCGAATCACTATTTACCCCCATTGTATGTCATGGATACACAGCCACAAAAGTCTATGACAACATTATGAACTACATATGACATTCCACTTCCACTCTGTCTGATATCACACAACTCTATGAACATCACACCCCATGTTATCATGTCACTAACCTAGTATATCTCGCATCGCATCCCTGTACCTGGGTCAATGCTTGAGATATATTGGATTATTACACACACCAGCATTATGTGTTGAAACCAAAACCCACTGTATGTACGACATCCTGTGAATAATTTGTGACCATCACACCAACTCTTTATGACATCACAAGTCTGTATTCTATGGCAACCATGCAATCGATTACATGCACCCACACCCTACTGTTATATGACCATAACATACACTTCTAATTCTGAACATCACAGCCCACTTTTGTAAAATATGACAAGGACTCACTACTATGCTAAGCTTAGAAATCATACTCAGTAATAATATCTCATCGGCACTTGGTATTATGAATGGGAACACTAACACTGTACCCGGATGTCATGGCAAATTACTTAGTTTAGGATTTCTATCCACTAAATTACGGTTCTCACCCACACTGTGAGTATGACTACACAAGCTCTATGTCTTGTTTTGAAACCCGATCTAATCTGCCATCACATAACTCTCACCTATCATGTCATCACACCAACTTGTCGACGCCATCACACCCACTATTGTACGAGATCACAGGTTTGCATATGTTATGCTCCATTCACATCGACACTACTACTGACATCATCTACCACACACGATGACACAATCCTCATGTATTTATGAATTCAACCATGCACTGTTATTCATGATTATCACCACGCATTGTATCACGATATGGACATTTCATCTACTGCTATTATGTTATCCACTGTCACTTATAAGTGACATCATAAAATGACCTCTTTCTCTGACAACCACACTCTACCTTTACGAATCCTATCTACTTTTATATAGCTCACACACAGTGTCATGTGAGAACAGAACCATTTGTGCATATTTACAGGACACCATATCCTGACCTCACAAATGACTGTAATGAGTCATCACAGCAGATGTATCAATTTTTATCAAAACCTCAGTGTATGTATGACATCATCTCCCACTTTATGTATGAAAATCTTGTATAATAGCTATCGATAATCACATCGCTTCTTTCAGGCATCAACACCACTTTCTTTTTGGAGATCACTTCCACTATATTTTACATACATCAACAGGATCTGTGGTCATCAACCCAGTTCTATCGATGATAACACAACCTTATACTATATATTGGTGATCTCATATCCAGTTATACGGCTTATGACATCCTATCTAAAATATTTATGACATCACACCCAATCTGGTATAACAATCGCCCCTCGGTGTTGCTGTCTCCACAACTCGCGCCTTGGTATGGAATCATTTGCACTGTAGATGGCAATCACATCTCTTTATCACAGCAAAAACAACAGGTCTTTCATGATATCACATCCACTACCGACATGACGTACACCCCACTATAGAGTGAGCCTGACACAATGTGTCTTTGCCATCAAACCTCACCTCTATATATCACACCAATTTTATGTGACATCACAACCACTATATGTGTGACATCAGTTGCACTCTGTAACTCACATCTATCTCTATAAGTCTTCACATCCGTGCTTTGATACATATGACCTATACAACATATACTCGTAATGATACCACATCGAGTATGTTATGACAATATATATCCTATTATATGTGACATCACCAGCCAAATAATCCTTGTATCTCAAAACACACCGACTTCGTATTGACCACGTCACACCTACTCATTGTATGAGCTTAACAAATATCTGCGTATGTGCAGCATCTTTGCCCTGTTGAAGACATCACTATCCTCACATTACGACATCAAACCACCATTTCTAATGACATCACGCACCACTATAATATGACATCTTACCCCATCAGTTTTTCTTTACATCACATCCACTGTATTGATGTTATCACATCAAGTGTATCTATGAGATTATGCTGCTATTACATGACTGACATCACTTAATCGCCATTGTTATACAATAATCTAATCACTAGTATTGTTACCTCACAATCACTGGTAATACTTCTGTGTTATCACACAACAATCTTTCCATCTTATTCACACCCTTGTATTGTATGAACATCACAACCCTGTTTGGCGGACCAATCATAAACACTATTGACGCATCACATTCCAATTTAAGACATGGGACACAACGATTATTTATGATTCATCGCATGCACTGTAACTAAGCATCCACTCAAATATGTATGACGTTGCATCTCATCTGTTACCTGTGTCCATCACAACCACTCTAATGATGATCTCAGACCAACTGTATCGTAGGTATAACACCCTTTTTATGTATGACATCTTAAAGCGATATACAGATCTTCGCATCCACTCTATGTGACTTTCACACCGTTGCAGTCATCAGCACTGTAACTGATTGGCTTTCGTGGCATACATGGACACTATACGACGAGATGACACACATGACATAACTAATAATGTTTATATCTGCTCCATTCACCCCGTTGTAGCTTGAGACTACATCCCCTGTATGCTTGTCCTCCAAACCCAGAGTATCACTGGATTAACAACACACTCTCTGGACGGATTTCTCGCAAACTCTATGTACGACAGCACATTCAGGATGGACCTGACATAACATCACAGCTTTATGACATCACAGCCCTATATGTTTGACATTACAGCTTTGTTATATTTATGGACATAATACTATATATATGCATATCACACCATACTTGCTTTCAATGTCAATTGATAACTTCTACACCTGAACGCTTCTCACACCACTATATTTGACATACAATGCACTGTTATATGTGGCATCAACACACGATGACACACACGTTTGTATCGAATGTGTCCTCTGTGTACGATGATATCACAACAAGTATTGTAATTCATGACAGGGACAACTTATGACATCATTACACAATCTACATGGATAATCACATTCACATTTATGATATCAAATGATAAGTATTGACGACATCACAAACACTGCAATCTTGACATTCAGACTCCCCTCTCATATGTCATCTCATCCACTGTTTTATGGACATCTCATCCCCTATATCTCAGTGACATTCCACAGCACATCTCCATCTGTCCCATCACATCCACTATGGTTCTGAATTTCATATCGACTATACATTTGACATGTAACAACCGATTGTAAAGACAATACAAACCACTCTATTCTGACAGCAGAAAGGCCATCATCTGTATCCGTGTGATGACACCACACTTATCATGTTATATCACACACTGTGTCGTAGTACACACAACACTTACTTTATGTATCGTAACAACTATGCAGTATATATGACCATCAAACCCACGCTGAGTGACATAAATTCACGCTATGGTGACGTCAAATCTTCTTTTCTCTTACTTCACACACTTTATATCTGACAGCATCAGCTCTATGTCCTGTGTCATCACACCACAGATTCTGCGATCATATAACCCCAATTGTATGTATGATACCCGAGCACACAAAGTCAATGACAACTTATGAACTAAATATGAAATCACATCACTTGTTATGATAATCACACCTCTCTATGAACATCACACACCATGATCTCATGTCACTAACCCAGTATATCTGATCCATCGCAATCTCCTGTTACCTGGGTCAATACCTGAGTATATGTGATTATTAACCACACCCAGCATTATGTAGTCGGATAACAAAACCACTGTAGTATGTACATCTTCCCCTGCGATTAATTTGTGACCTATCACAACACTTTTATGACATCACAAGTCTGGTATCTCATGGAACACATTGCATCGATTCTATGACTACCACAACCCACTGTATATTGACATCACCATACACTCTACTTGTGACAGCACAGCACCTGTAAATTATGACAAGAACACCTTCTTTGCTTTAAGGACCAATGCCATTACTCGTAATAACACAATATCATAGCAATCTGGTATATGAAAGGGGAACACTAACCACTGTACCCGATGAATCATGCAAATACTACGTTATAGGATCATCAGTAATCCACTAAATACGTTCTCACCACATGTGTGTGTTATGACTACACAAGGCTCTATAGTCTGTCATTGAAACCGATTCTAATCTGCCATCACTTCCACTCTATATGTCATCACAACATACTTTGTCGGACGCCATCACACCACAACTATGTCATGAGATCAACAGGTGGTGCATATGTTATGCATCATATGCACTACACATCGACATCATAAACCACAATCTTTGTCCACAATTCCTCAGTTATTTTATGCAATCAATTCACTGTATTCATGATATACACACGCATTGTCATACGTATATGACATATCATTATTCATAGGCTATCACAGTCATCTTATATACGTTACATAATAATATGCATCTATCTATGGACATCACACACTCTACTCTTTACGGACTTATCTACTTTATTTAGGCATCACACACACGTGTCATGATAACAGAACCATTGTCGTACTTTCACAGAACAACCATATCTGACACTCACAACGAATGTCAATGTGTCAGCACAGTCAAAATGTATCAATTTTATCAAACCAGTTGTTATGAATGTAACTTCTTATCCACTATATGTTCTGAAATATTGTAATAACTAGCTTTGTATACAATACATCCGCTCTTTACTCCATACACTCCACTGTTATTTATGAGATCACTTCCACTATATTTTGACATCACATCAACAGGATCTGTGTCGTCATCACACCCACGTTCTATGCGAGTGATAAACAAAAACATTTTATATATGATAATGTTATCTTATCCTGTATACCTGTGACATCTATGCACATATATTTAATGACCATCACACAAAATCTGTATAACATCTCCACACTCTGTGTTGCTGACACCACATCGGCCTATGTATGATATCCTTTGCACTGAAGATGGCATCATCATCCTCTTTGTAACAGCAAAAAACAGTATTTATGAATGTCAAATCACTCAGACAAGACGTAACCACCCACTATATGAGACAGCAAACCCTATGTATCGTTTGCCATTCAACTAGTCCTCTCCACTAATATCACACCCATTTTCTGCTGACATCACACCATATATGTGTGACATCAGTTGAATCTCGGTCTAATCATCCTCTTTCTTAAGTTTCAATCTATGTATTTTGACTCACAACATCTATGTATGAACCACAAGCCTGTTATGTAGGGAATATATCACCATGTACACGTGGACATCAAGCAAATATCTTGTTCATACACGATCAGTTTTGACGTACCCATACTCCCACCAGCTTGTATGACATAAATATGCTTATGTGGTTCATTGCCTGTGGAAGACATCACATCTTGTCTTTCGACATCAAACACATTTCAAGGATCAGACATATATTTGGATCATAATACCACAGTATCTTGTCATCACCATCACTGTATTGATGATATCACAAACCAAGTGTTATTATGAGACCTCATGCGTATCATGACTGACATCATATCATTTGTCTAAATACATTATTCACTAGTTTGTTTCCTCACACCCACTTTATTTCTGTGTTCAAACCCCTCTTTCCTCTTATACACCCTTGTATTATAATCCAAAACCCTTTTTGGTACCATCTAAAAAAATTTTTGAAGGCATCACTTTCCCATTTTTTGGCATACACCACATTTTTTTACATCGCATGCACTGTACCATGACATCACTCCCGAAAAATCTGACGTTGCTCCATGTACTGTGTCATCACAACCACTTAATGGATCTCAGACCAACGTACTAGGATACACACCCATTTTTGAGACATCTTAGGCACTATAAATCTTCAACCCCTTTTTTGACTTCCCCATTTCAGTCATGATTTCCCCATGGGGTTCTGGGGATCATGGAACTATAGAGAGATCCACACATGACAAAACAAATTTATACTCCATCTACCCATTTTATCTAGACTCATCCATGTATGTTGTCCTCAACCCGAGTATCAATGATAAAACCCCCCACTCTCGGACGTATCACGCACACTCTTTGTATGACAAATTAGGATGAAAGACATACTTTAAAGTTTATGACACACGCCCCTTTTGCTGACTCCCCAGTGTGTATTTTACACCCCTACTATATATATATATCACACAAAGCTTTCATGACAAAGAAACCCCTAAAACCCGACATCTACACACTAATTTTCATCACTGCCACTTATTTGTGCCATCCCCAAGATGACCACCTTTTTTTCGATTTCTGGCGTGATATAACAACAAGTAGTAATCATGAAAAGGGGACAATATGACTCATACCATTCTAATGACATCAATTCAAACCCTTTATGATATCAAGATCATATGTGACTCACAAACACTGCATTTCATGACATCGATCCCTTATATGACATCAATCCACGGTTTATGACATTCAAACCCCATATCAGTGACATCACAGCCACCCCTCTGTCCCCCACTCCACTATGGTTCTGAATTCATATCCACTATATTTGACGAAACAACCGTGTAAAGACAAAACAACACTCTTTGACATAACCCCATAAACTTATCAGTGTGATGACACCCCCCTCTTCAATGTTATAAAACAATGATGTAGGGCACCAACATACTAATGTATCGAAACAATATGCGTATATTTTTAAATCACACCCCCGTGAGTGACATAAATTTTACTTATACGTGAAAACCCCTCTTTTTTTTCTCAATCAACCCTTTTTTCTGAAGACATCCCCGTCGTGTCACACACACAGATTTTCGATATATACCCATTGTATGTATGTCCAGAGCACAAAGTCTTTGCAATTTGAACTACATATGACATCACTTCCCCTCTGTATATATACACCACCCATGACATCACCCACTTTCTCATGTCATTAACCCCTATATCGCCTCCATCCCCCTTACCGGGTCATTTTGATATTTTGATTTTCCACACCAGCATTTTGTGTTTTCAAACCCACTGATGTATGAATCCTGTGATTTAATTTTTGACCCCACCCACTTTATAATCCAAGTCTGTAACATGGCAACACTGCAAACGGTTCATGCCCACACCCAAATTTATGACATCCCTACACTCACTTGTGACATCACAGCCACGAAAAATGACAAGAACCTATATGTTTAACACAAAACCAAAAAAATCATCGCCTTGGTATATGAATGGGAAAAACAACACTGTACCCCAGTCATGGCATTTTACTTTAGGACATCATATCCAAATACGTTCTCACCCACACTGGTGTATGCTTAACAAGCTCTATGTTGTCTTTAAACCCCATCTATTGCCATCACATCCCCTCTATGTCTCCACCCACTTTGTCGACGCCATCACACCAAATGTAAAGATCACAGTTGAAATGTTGCCTCAATGCATACACTGACATATAACCCCACTTATGACCACAATCCTCAATATTTTTGACTCCATGCACTTTTTTCATGAACCCACGCATTTTTACGATATGACATTTCATCTCTGCTTATTCACGTCCCCATATACGTGACACAAAAATCTCTATCTATACATCACACACCTACCTTTACGACTTATCCTTTATATAGCATCACACCAGGTTATGAGAACAGAACCATTGTGTATTCACAGACACCCTATCTGACCCACAACGACTGTAACTGTGTCAACAGCAAATGTTCAAATTTTATCAAAACCCCGTGTTATGTATGACATCACCTCCACAATATGTATGAAATCTTGTATAATATCACTATGATATCACATCCGCTCTTTACGCCATCACACCTCTTATTTATGCGATTCAATTCCCACTTATAAATTGACATCACATCACAGGATCTTTTCATCACAACGTCAGTCAATCGAAGAAATCACAACCTAATATATATGATATCAAATCCAGTATACTGTGACATCCCATGCACTATATTTCATGACATCACAGGACCCAATCCGTATAACCATCCGAACCCACTGTGTTGCAGACTACCCACACCGGCCTATTTATCATATCATATTTGCACATGCCCCCCTAGATGCCAACCACATCCTCTTTATAACAGCAAAACTCATGTAGTTATGATGTCACATCCACTTCAGACATACGAACACAATCAACCTCACTATATGAGACAAGCAAACCCACTGTATCTTTGCCATCAAATAACCTCTCCACTAATATCACCCCCACTTTTATGTGACATCTCACCCACAATATGTGTGACATCAATTTCACTCTGTAACATCAAATCTACGCCTAAATCTTCACTCTACTTTACATATGACGCTCACAACATCGTATGTAAGTTTAAACCACATCCGAGTGATGTAGGGCAATATAAGTCCCTATATAAGTGATACACAGCAAATTAATAACATGTTATCACATCCGGACTGTTATTGACTCAACGTCACACCTACTCTTAGTATGAACTCACATATCTTCTTCGTATGCAGGCATGGCTATGCTCTGTTGAGAAACATCACATCGATCAACATTGACGACATGCAAACCAACCATAGTCTAAGGCAGTCACGGCACAATATAATTCTGACGATCATACCCACAGTATCTCCTGTCATCTACATCCACTGTATTGCTATATATCACGACGAAGTGTTATCTATGAGGAAACTCATGCGCGTCTATATGATGAACATCATATCCATTGTATACAAAGACTATTCACTAGTTTTGTTTACCTCACAACTACTGTATCTTTCCTGTGTTTCACCACCCACTTCATCATCCAGCTAATCACACACCCCTTTTGTATGTATTGACATCCACACCCCTGTTTGCGTATCTCATCTATAAACACGTTTATGAAGGCATCACAGCCATACTTTTTTAGGCAAGACACCACCACATTATTTATTGACATCGATGCACTGTACTCATGATACACATCCTCCCGCAATATATCTGACGTTGCATCACACTTTACCGTGTCATCACAACCGCGGAGCTCGAATGAATGCAACTCAGACCAACTGTACGTAGGATATCACACACCCATTGTTAAATTATGACAATCTTAGGCACTATACAAATCTTCGTAACCACTCTTTGTGACTTTCACACCATTACATCATGCAACTAAAAATTATAACGCCATGGGGAATTTCGTTGCATAATGGACAACTATTAGATGAATCCCCACACAATGACAACACAAATGTTATATCTGTCCATACGCATACCCATTGTAACTCTGAACCTACATCCACTGTAATGCTTGTCCGTCAAACCCAGAGTATCAATGATAAACACACCCCACTCTCTTGGTACGATATCACGATCACGCACACTCTATGATATGACAGCACATTCAGGATTAATGACATAACGATCAAAGCTATATGACATCACAGTTTGCCCTTTATATGCATGATCATCCACTAGCAATTGGGTATTTATGACAGCGATACTAATAGTAAATGATAGTCACACAGACTGCTATTCATGACAAAGCAACCTCTACACCTGAAAACTCACACACTACTTATTTGACAATCACTGCACTGTATTTTTCCATCAAAACGATAGACACACACGTTTTGTATCGCATGTACCTCTGTTTCGAAGATATATAACAACAAGTATAGTAATTCAAAGACAGGGCACACATATGACATCCATACACATACTACAATGACATCACAGTCACACGTTATGTAAACATTATCGAGTATTGAATGACATCACAAACCTCTGCCATTCATGAACATCATATCCCCTCTATATGACATGCACATCTCATCGGTTTAATGACATCTCAATCACCCTATATCACGTGAGACATACACAGCCACTGTTCCATCCTGTCCACAACACATCCTACATGGTTCTGAATTCATATCCACTATATTTAGACATGAAACACACCGTAGTAAAAGGACTATACAAACACTCTATCTGACATAGCAGTAACCTCCATAATCTGTAACAGTGTGAAGGAAACCCTACGGCACTCGAAGTCAATTGATCACACACGACTGTATGTAAGTACACCACACATACTATATTAACCGAACATATATGCTGTATATATACATCACATCCCACGCCTTGAGTGCCCATAAATTCACACTCTATACGTGACACAAACATCTTCTTTTTCTCACATCACAACCCCTTTAATATCTGATAGCGACTATCCTCTGTACCAGTGTCGCAGCGCCGCGCACACAGTTTATCCGATCATATAACACCCAGGTGTATGTTTGAAACCAGATCCACAAAGTCTTATGCCAACTTATACTACATATGACAATCACGTCCCACTCGTAATATATCCCACAGACCACACTCTATGACATCACAGCACACCTGTGCTCCATGTCATTAACCCAGTATGTACCAGCCCCAGCGCATCCCCTGTACCTGGTCGATTACTGAAATATTGATATACCACACCAGCAATTATGTGTGATAACAAACCCTCTGTATGTAAACATTCGCTGTAGCAATATTTGTTAACCTCCACACCCACTCTTTATGACATCACAAGTCTGTATTCATGGCTACAGCGCGTCGCTACGAACGTTCGATGCGACGACCACACACACTCTATATGGACATCACATACTCTCTAACTTGTTACCATAACGCCACTGTAAATAAGACAAGACACCTACTAATGCTTTACACAACATACTCAATAAAAATTATCAACGCGACTATGGTATATAAATGGGAATAACACTAACACTGTACCCGATGATCATGGCACATACTACGTTTAGGACAGTGCATATCCACGTCTATACGTTCTCGAGCGGCGCACGCGACTTGTGATAGACTACAACACAACTCCTATGTCTCCTTGAAACCCATCTATCTGCCATCAACCATCCACTCTATATGTCATCACACCCCACTTTGTCCAGCGCCATCACACCAACTATTAATAGATCACAGTTGCATATGTATTCCAATCAAATGCCACTACACACTACAATCATAACCACATCTCGATGACCACAATCCTCCATTATTTATGACATCTACAGCACTTGTATTCATGATTAGCAAACAACATTTAAAACGATATGACATTTCATCTACTGCATATGATAATCCACAGAGCAAGATATAGAAGACGAGGACGATCGTAAAATGACTCTATCAATGACAATCACACGCACTCTAACCTTTTACACTTATACATTGTATATAGCATTCACACACAGTGTCATGGAGAACAGAACCATTGTTGTTCTTCACAGGACACCATAGTAATCTGACCATCACAACGACTGTTAACTGAGTCATCACAACAAATGTAACAATTATTACATCAAACCCAGTGAATGTATTACATCACCTCCAACTATTATGTATGAAAATCTATTATAATAACTATTATAAATCACATCCACGTCTTTACGCCATCACACCACTTTAATTATGAGCATCACTTCCACTATTATTTGACATCACATCAAACAGGAACTTAATTCTGTCGTCACAAAAAACCCAGTCCCTATCGAGATAGAGCTGACTCACCTATATATATATGAATATCTCATCCAGTATAACTTGGACCATCCCTATGCACTACATTCATGACAATCACACCCAATCTGTATAACCATCTAACCACCCTCTGTTGCTGACACCACACTCGCCTATGTAATCATATCATTGCTCTGTACTCTGATCATGGCAATCACAATCCTCTTTATAAGAGCAGAAACTCAATTATTCATGATTTCCACATTCCACTTCAGACATGAACGTCACATACCGCACTATATGAGACCGAGCAAACCTCACTGTTCCTTGACCATCACAACCCTCCTCCACTAATAACAACACCCTCTTTATGTGACATCACCCCACACTATATGTTGACATCATTGCACACTTAACATCACATCTACTCCGTAAGTCTTCACTCTACTGTACTTACTGACTTCGGTCACAAACAACTATGTAATAAACCACATCCAGAATATTAGGGCAATTAATATTCCCTATACAATGACATCCACAGCAAATAATCCTTGATCATCACACCGACTGTATTGACCAACTCACACCTACTCTTGTATGGACCTACACAATCTGCGTAGGTGCAGCATCTTTGCCCTGTTTGATACCATCGCATCCTCACATTAACGTACAATCAAACCACCCATTTCTAAGTCATCACGCACAATATAAATGACATAATACAACCCACAGTAGACTCTGTCATCCACATCCACTGTAGTATGCTGATATCACAACCAAGTGTATCTATGAGATCTCATGCGCTATATAAGATGAACATCATATCCATTTGGTATACAATACCTATTCTACCAGTTTTGTTACCTTCACAACTACTTGATCTCTCTTTGATTTCACACCCACTCTTTCCCATCTTAATCACAACACAACACTTTTGAACGAATGACATCACACCCGCTTTTGACGAACCACATAAAACACTTTTTGAAGGCATCACATCCACATTTTAATGGCATGACACCACATTATTTATGACATCGCGCATGCACTGACTAACTCATAACATCACTCCGAATATATCTGACGTTGCATTCCACTGTACCTGTTGTCCATCACTACAACTCTAATGATGATCTCATACCAACTGTACGTATGCATATCACACCCATTTTATGTAAGACATCTAGTGCACTATATACAAATTCTTCTTTCCACTCTTTGTGACTACGCTCAACCATTACAATCATCGCATGAACTCACCATGGGATTCCGGTGGCATCATGAGGACACTATAGGATGATAATCACACACATACGACAACACCAATGTTATATCTGCCATCATCGACCACATTGTAACTGATACTAGCATCCAACTGTAAGCTTTGTCCTCAACACCCAGAGTATCAATGATAACACACCCACAACCTCTGGACGATATCACGCACACTCAATGTATGACACCACATTCCGTGATGCATGACAGTAACAATCAAATGCTGTATGAACAATCTACCAGCCCATTATGCATGACATCACAGCTATTTATTAAAACATCATACTAATATTAGTATGAATATCACACCGATACTTGCTTTCATGACAAGCAACCTCTAACACCTCTACAACTCACTCTCATCACACGCCTATTTGAAATCACTGCCACTATTTTCATCACACAATACAACACATACGATTTATCATTACCTCCATGAATAACACAATATTAATCCATACAACACACATATACCATACACATCTACATACTCACATTCACACTTTATGATATCAATATCGTACTATACATCACAAACACTCATTCATGACACAATCCCCGTCTATAACATCACTTCACTTTTAACATCTCATCCCGATATTCATACACACACCACCAAAAATCCCCCCCACCCCCTCCCCATCACATACCCTATTTCTAATTCATTTCCACATATTTACATAAACACACCGTAAAACAATACAAGCGTAGGCGCGGACCACTCATACTACATATCCTCCATAATCTATCAATTATACAACCCACTCTAGCATTTAGTAAACACACACTTATGTGGACACCCCAAATCTAATTTTTATGAACAATATGCAGTATATATGAATCACACCCCGCTGAGTGACATAAATTCCTCTTAGGGCTCACACTTTTTTTCTCACACAACCCTTTTTAAACTGAAGACATCCTCTTTTCCAGTGTCTCACACACAGATTTTCGATCATATAACCCAAATTTTAGATATACCCGAGCCACAAGTCATGACAACTTAGAACTACTATGACATCACTTCCATCTGTATGAAATTTACACCACCTATGACATCACACCCATGTTCTCATGTCATTAACCCCTATATCTGCCATCGCATCCCCCGACCCGGGGCTTAGAGTATATTGATTTTCCACACCACATTTTGTGTGTATCAAACCCACTGTTGTTGACATCTTGATTAATTTGTGACCTACACCCACTCTTTTATACATCACAAGTTGTATTCATGGCAACACATGCAATCGGTCTGACACCAAAACCCATGTTATGACATCAATAAACTCTATTTTACATCACAGCCACTGTAAATATGACAAGACACCTACTATGCTTTAACAACATACTCTAAAAATTCATCGCATTGGTAATGAAAAGGGAAAACTAACACTGTACCTGGTCATGGGACTATACTTTAGGACATATATCCACTATATAGTTCTCACCCCCACTGTGTGAGGAAAACACAACTCTTTTTTTTTTTTTTCTTCTTGAAAAACCCCCATCTATCGCCTCACATCCATCAAAATTATCACACCCATTTTCGACGCCCCTACACCAATATGTAAGAGATCACAGGTTGCAAATGTATCATCAAATGCATACAAAAACCCTAACCCAATATACCACACCCCTATTTTTACCAACCTTATTAGAAACACAGATTTATCTTTGAAATTTTACACGCATATTATTCACATATTATAAATACCTTTTAAACATAAAATCCAAAACTATGAATCACAACTCTATTTACGACTTTCTCTTTAATAGATACAACAGTGTTATGAGAACAGAACCTTGTGTACTTCACAGACACATATCTGCCTCACAACGACTGAACTGTGTCTCAAGCAAAATGTTAAATTTTTTCAAACCCCGTGATGTATGACACCCTCCATATAGTTTAAACTTTTATAATACCTATGGTATCACATCCCTCTTTTCGCCTCACACCATTTATTATGAATCATTCCATATATTTGACACCATCAAGGGTCTGTGGTTTAACCCCGTCTATCATGAAATCACAACCATATATTTTGATATCTATCCAGTATACCGTACATCCATGCACTATTTATGACATCACACCCAAACTGTATAACATGCACCCTCTGTTTGCTGACACCAATCGGCCTATGTTAATCATTTTCACTTAGATGGGATCACATCCTCTTTATAAAGCAAAATCATATTTATGATGTCACATCACTTTCAGAATGACGTCAACCCACTTTTAGACAGCACACCCATGTTCTTTGCCATAAAACTCTCCCCTAATATCACACCCCTTTTATTTTTGACATCACACCCACTTATGTGTGAATCAGTTGCACTCTTAAAATCACATTTTTATCTTAAGTCTTCACTTACTGTACTTTTACTCACAAATCTATGTAGAAACCACCCGATTAGGGCAATAATTCCCCATAATGTGAATCAAAGCAAATAAAACCTTGTCATACAGACGTATTGACACTCACACCTACTCTTTGTATACCTAAATTGGTTTTTTTTTCGCATCTTTGCCCTGTTGAAGGGCATCCATCCCCACATTACGACTAAACCCCATTTTTAAGGGGATCCGCACAATATAATTGACATCATAAACCCCCAGTATTTGTATACATCCACTGATTGAGAATCACAACAAGTGTATTTGAGATCTCATGCGCTATATTGATGACATATATCCATTTTTCAATCCTTTCACTATTTTGTTTCCTCACAATACGTATTTCTGGTTTCAACCCACCCCTTTCCCTCTTATCACACCCTTTGTATAGACATCACACCCCTTTTGTACCATCAATAAAAACTTTATCATCACATCCACATTTA
Organism: Odocoileus hemionus; assembly: GCA_020976825.1. NCBI lineage: Eukaryota > Metazoa > Chordata > Mammalia > Artiodactyla > Cervidae > Odocoileus > Odocoileus hemionus. The sequence continues at coordinate 4,174 of JAJLRB010000524.1, read as the reverse complement.
TGCTTACACCACATTATATGCCATCCCCGCACTTACTCATGCACACATCCGATATAGCTAATTGCATCCACTACCTTTCCCATCACAACCACTCAAATATAACACAACCAACTAACTAAATCACACCCATTTTATTATACATCTGTACACTTACAAATCTTCTAACCACTCTTACTTCACACCATTACAGTCTATGCGCATTACCACTACTCCATGGATTCGTGCAGTCAGGACACTATAGATGGAACGATCCACACATCATGAACAACTACAAATCGTTATATATCTGCCATCCCTCAGCCCAGTGTATCTAGACGTACTTCCACTGTATGCTTGTCCTACAAACCCAGAGTATCAATGATAACATGACACCCACTCTCTGGGGGGACGATATCACTCACACTCGTCTAAGTATGACGGTGCACATTCAGGAATGAATGACATGACATCAAAGCTTTATGACATTCACTGAGCCCTTTATGCATGACATCACAGCCTAGTGTATTTAATCTGTACATCAAACAATATAATCGGGATGAATCACACATTACTGCTTTCCATGACAATGCAAACCTCGTAACACCTGACCATCTCACACACTATATTTGACATCACTCACGCCACTGTATTTGTTGCCATCACAACAGATGACACACACTATTGTTATCGATGTACCTCTGTGTCTCGATGATATTGAACAACAAGTATGTAAGTCATGACAGGCACACAATATGGAACATCATTGTCACATTCTACATACATTCACATTCACACTTTACCGATGATATCAATGATCAGTACTGATGATCATCACAACACACTGCATTCATGACATCAGATCCCCTCTATATGACATCACACATGATCCACATTCCACGAGTTTATGACATCTCTCATGCTAATTCCCAATCGCCCTATATCAGTGACATCACAAGCCACTACTCTCATCTGTCCCCATCACATCCACTATGGTTCTGCGCAATATCATATCCACTAGCGATTGACTATGGAAACACACCGTGTAAAAGACAATACAACCACTCTATCTGACAGCATAACTCTCCAATAATCTGTATCAGTGTGATGAGACACAAACCCAAACCCACTCTATCAATGTTATTAAAAAGGAAAATTGCACAGCACTGTATGTAGGACGACATCCACAACATAGCTATATCGTATTCTGAACAATATGGCTAGTAATATTGGACATCACACACGGCGGGTCCCAGGCGCGCGGTAGAGTGACATAAAGTTTCCAACTCCTATACTTTGTTTTTGTTTTGAGTCGTTTGACATCACATCTTCTTTATTGCTAACAGTCACACCCTTTTATATATTACAGGCACCCAGTCCTCTCTACCGAGTGTTCATTCACACACAGATTAGTCGGATCATATACCGCGTACCCCCGTTTTGTATGTTAGGCTACTGCAGAGCACAAAGTTCTAGTAGAGCATAGCTTTATGAACTACATATGACAGTCACTTACCACTCTGTTATGATAGGAGCGCACAGGGGGAACCACTCTTCATGACCATCACACCCTCTGGTTCTCATGTCATAAGACGGGCCAGTATATTCTGCATCGCATCCCTCATGTTACCGGGGTCATATACTGAGTATATGGATTAAGGACCACACCACCATCATGTGTGCATATCAAGAAACCCGCACTGTAATGTATGCACATCCCTGTGACGTAATTAATTTGTGGCGCCTCACACCGCACTAACTTTATCGACATCGACAAGTCTGTATTCACAATGTGGCAACACATGGCAAATCGGTTCATGACACAAACCCCCACTGCACTTTATGAACATCACTTATATACGACTCGAACAGTGTGACATCACAGGCCACTGTAAATTATGAACAAGACACCCTACTATGCTTTTACCCAAGTCATACTCAGTAAACATATCAGTCGCACTTGTCACTTGGTATATGAATGGGATCACGATCACTAACACTGTAACCGAGATCATGGCTAACATACTACGTTTAGGACGGAGTCACTATCCACTATATACAAAGTTCTCACACCACATTTTTCTGTGTGTATGACTACACAAGCTCTATGTCTGTCTTGAAACCCGATCTATGACTGCCATCACATCCACTTCTATATGTCATCACACCCACTTTAGTCGAGACGTCCATCACATGCCAACTATGTAAAGAGATCACAGGTGGCATATAGTATGCCATCAAATGCAGCTACACATACATCATGGACACACTCTAATAACACACTCGATGACGCAGCAAAGCCTCAGTATTTTATGACATCACATGCACTGTATCTATGTCATATCACACGCATCTGTATACAGATATGACATTTCATCTACTGCGCTGTATGATACCTCACAAGTCCACTATATACGTGACTGCATCACAAAATACTCTATCTATGTCAACATCACACACTCTACCTTTACGACTTATCTACTTTATATACATCACACACAGATGTGTGATGAAACAGAACCATTGTGTACTTCACAGACACTCAATATCTGACCTCACAACGACTGTAAACCTGTGTCATCACAGCAAATGTATCAATTTTATCAAACCCCAGTGTATGTATGACCATCACCTCCACTATATGTATGAAATCTTGTATAATACCTATGATATCACATCCACTCTTTACGCCATCACAACACATCACACATACACTTTATTTATGACATCACTTCCACTATACTTTGACATCACATCAACTGGGATCTGTGTCATCACACCCAGTCTATCGATGATATCACAACCTATATATTATATGATATCTCATCCAGTATACCTGTGACATCCTATGCACTATATTTAGTTCATGACATCACACCCAATCTGTATAACATCACCACCTCTGTGTTGCTGACACCACACTCGGCCTATAAGTATGATATCATTTGCACTGTAGATGGCATCACATCCTCTTTATAAAGCAAAACAGCAGTATTTATGATGCTTCACATCCACTTCAGACATGACGTCACACCCATATATGAGACAGCACACCCACTGTATCTTTGCCATCAAAACCTCTCCACTAATATCACACCCACTTTTATGTGACATCACACCCACTATATGTGTGACATCAGTTGCACTCTGTAACATCACATCTACTCTTAAGTCTTCACTCTACTGTTACTTATGACCTCACCAAATCTATGTATGAAACCACATCTAGTATGTAGGGCAATATATTCCCTATACATGTGACATCACAGCAAATAATCCTTGTCATCACACCGACTGTATTGACCACGTCACACCTACTTCTTGTATGAGCGCCTCATATATCTGGTATGTGCAGCATCTTTGCCCTGGTTGAAGACATTCGATTCCCCCATCCATCATCCTCACATTACGACATCAAACTTGCACCATTTCTAAGGCATCAAGCACAATTATAATTGACATCATACCCACAGTATCTCTGTCATCACATCCACTGTATTGATATATCACAACAAGTGTATCTATGATGATCTCATGCGCTATATATATGACATCATATCCATTGTATACAATACCTATTCACTAGTTTTGTTACCTCACAACTACTGTATCTTCTGTGTTTCACACCCACTCTTTCCATCTTATCACACCCTTTGTATGTATGACATCACACCCCTGTTTGCGTCGTACCATCATAAAAACTTTTGAAGGCATCACATCCACATTTTATGGCATGACACCACAATTATTTATGACATCGCATGCACTGTACTCATGACACTCACTCCGAATATATCTGACGTTGCATCCACTGTACCTGTGTCTTTCACAACACTCTAATGATGATCTCAGACCAACTGTACGTAGGATATCACACCCATTTTTAATGTATGACATCTTAGGCACTATATACAAATCTTCGTAACCACTCTTTGTGACTTCACACCATTACAGTCATCGCATTACCCTCCATGGGATTCTGTGGCATCGACGGACACTATAGATAGGACATCACAACACATGACAACACAAATGTTTTATCTGCCAGGGATCTAGCACCCATCTGTATCTGAGACAATACACCTTCCACTTGTATTGTTGCTGCCTCGAAGGACCCAGAGTATCAATGAGAGCGACAAAAACCCACCTTTCTCTTTACGAGTATCTATCGACACACTCTTTGAACTGACAGCACATT
>JAJLRB010000523.1:25000-42072 GCA_020976825.1 Odocoileus hemionus | reverse complement strand
AAAAGTTTAAGTGATGTCATTAGAAGTGTAGATGTCAATTTGCCCTTTGGATTTACAACTGTTCTGAGGTCATCGACACAGAGGTACATCATACACCGGGGTTGTCTCGTTTATGCAAAATAAGGACTGTGATGTCAAATATATTTTGGGGACGTTTTTTTTTCATAAACAGTAGTGTATATAAAATTTTGGGCAAATGATGTCATAAATATACTAGCTGTGATTCATACATATAAGGGCTGGTGATTGTCACAAAGAGATTTATTATCCTGTCATCATTCTGACCAATTGCTGTCATACATAGGAGTGTGTGTGATATCGTCCAGAGAAGTGAGGTAGTGGTATAAATGACACACTGGGTTTGAAACCACAGCATTACAGTGGATGTAGTCTCAGATACAATGGGGGTGAGATAGAGCAGATATAACATTTGGTGGTTGTTCAAGGTGTGTGTTGACTTACATCTAGAGTGTCTGTCCTTGCCACGAAGGCAGAATGGTAGGTAATGCTGATATGTGACTGCAAAGATTTGAACGGCTAGTAAAGAGTAGTAAGTGAGTTATGTATAGATGCGTAAGATATCATACCAAAATTGGGTTATGATGGTCAGGCGTAACAGTTGGTCTGAGATCATCATTAGAGTGGTTGTGATTGACACAGGTACAGTGGATTGCAATGTTTTTAGCTATATTTGGTAGTGATGTCATGAGTACAGTGCAAATGCGATGTGTCATAAATATAGGTGATGTCATACTCATAAAATAGAGGTTGTGATACGCGTAAATTAGAGGTTTAGTTAAGGTACGCAACATTGGTGTGATGTCATTAACATACATAAGGGTGTGATAAGATGGAAAGAGATTGTGTGTGGGGACACAGATAATACATTTGGTTGTGACATATACAAATCTACTATTGAATATAATATTGTATACAAAGGATATGAATGTCTTCCATCTAAAGCTTTGATGAGATTCTCCATAGATACACTTGTTTTGATATCATCAATACAGTGGATGTGATGACAATGATACTGTGAATTATAATGTCAACAATATAGTTGTGCATGATGCCTTATAAATGGTGGTTTTGAATAACATAACGTGAGAGGCATTGTGATGGTCTTCCACAGTGCAAAAGAATGTGCTGTTCATATATACAGTGTGTGGATGTCCATTACAAGAGCAGTAGGTGTGACTGTGGTCAGTATACAGTCGGTTTGATGACACAGACTTATTGCTGTGACCTGTTCACATGTATAGGGTATCTATTGCCCTACATACTGGATGTGGTTTCATACATATAATTGTTGGATGTCATAATTACGGTAGTGTGAAGACTTAAGGTGTAAATGTGATGGCGTAATTGAGTGCCAACTGATATCCTACACATATTAGTGCGCGCGCGTGATGGTACATACATAATAATTTGGGCGTGATATCAGTGGAGATGGTTTTGATGGCCAAATATACAGTGCGGTGTGCTCTCTCCCCCCTATACAGTGGGTTATTGTGACCGTCATGTCTGATGTGGACGTGAAATTAATAATACGGCTGGTTTGCTGTTTTTAATAGAGGATGTGATGCCATCTACAGGTGTCAAATGATATCATACATAGGCCGGAGTGTGGTGTCAGGAACACAGAGGGTTTGTGATATGTTTTATACAGACTGGGTATGTGATGTCATAAATATAGTGCATAGGATGATTCAAACATATACTAGGGATGTGATATATATATATTGCTTTTGATATTATCGATAAACTAGGGATGTGACGACACAGATAAGATGTTGATGGGAGGTCAAGATATAGTGGAACGTGATGTCATAAATAAAGTGGTGTGAATGTCGTAAAAGAGTGGATGATGATGTCATAGTGTATACAGATGATTTCATACATATATCGTGGAGGTGATGTAATACACTTACACTGGAGTTTTGATGAAAACTGATACATTTTACTGTGAGATAACACAGATACTGTGGGTGTGATATCAGATATGGAGTGTCTGTGAAGTACACAATGGTTATGCTCCTCAAATTCTCACTTAACTGTGTGTGGATGCCATATAAAGTAGATAAGTCGTAAAGGTAGAGTGTGTGATGTCATATGATAGAGTCATTTTATGATGTCACCCTATATAGTGCACTGTGATATTCCATACACAAGTAGAATGAAATGTCATTTCGCATTGTAATGCATGTGATAGTCATGAAATACAGCGCAGTGCTGATGTCATAAAATACTGAGGATTGCTTGTTCATAGAGTAAGTGGGATATGATAGTAATGTGTGTACACGCTAGGTGCATCTGATGGCATACAATATTAGGCCACCTGTGATCTCTTAAATAGTTGAGTGATAGAATGGCCGTCGACAACGTGGGGTGTGATGACATATAGAGTGGATGTGATGGCAGTCTAGAACGAGTTTTCAAAGACAGAACATAGAGCTTGTGTTGTCGTCAAACACAGAAGTGTGGGGTGAGAACGTTTATTAGTAGGATATGATAGTCCTAATCGCCTAGTATGGTGCCCATGACATCGGTACCGTGTTTAGTTTGTTTACCCATTCATAGATACAAGAGATGCGGCGTTTTTTTACTGAGTAAAGTGTGTCTAAAGCTTAGTAGGTGTCATCCTGTCATAATTACAGTGGCTTGTGATGTCAACAAGTAGAGTGTATGTGATGTCATATACTGTTGGTGGTGTGGTGTCCGTTGAAACGATTGCATTGTGTTGCAATGAGATACCAGAATTGTGTGATGTCATTAAGATGTGGAGTGTTAGGTCACGAAATTGAATCAATAGGATGATCATACATACAGTGGGTTTGATATCACACATAATGCTGGTGTGGCTATAATCAATATACTTCATATATGACCCAGGTACTGGGAATGGGGCAAAGTCAGTAGTATACTGGTGTTGACTGACATGAGAAAAGTGGAGGGTGATGTCATGAAAGATGGTGTGATATCATTAAATGAGTCGATGTGTTGATCCTATGTATCTACATAAGATTGTCAGAAGACATTGTCAGGCTGTGGTAATCATACAATACAATGGGGAGGCTATATGATCAATGATCTGTGTGCTGATGTACACTGGTATAGTAGTGGATTTGCTGTCAGATATAAAGGGTATGATGTGAGATTAAAAGAAGATTTGGAATCTCACGAATAGAGTGAATTTATAGTCACTCAGAGCCGTGGGTGTGATGGGCATATATCTGAGAATATTGTTCAATTATATTATAGTATGCTTGTGTGTCCTACATACAGTGGTGTGTCTATATCATTAATAGGGTTCGGTGTGTCATCACACATGATGCAGATTATGGAGTAGTTTATGCTAGTCAGATAGAGTGGTTGTTACTCTCTTTAACACACGGTGTGTTCATGTCAAATATAGTGGATATGTAATTCAGAACCATAGTGGATGTGATGGGACAGATGGAAGTTGCTCTAGATGTCACAGATATAGGGAATGAGATATCATAAATCGTGGATGTGCTGATGTCATATGGGGGGATCTGATGTCATGAATGCAGTGTTTGAGATGTCCTAAAGTTACTGATCATGTTGGATATCTAAAGTGTGAATCCGTGACAGCAGCGTGTCCCACTGTAAGAATGTGTATTCATGATGTCATATGTGTGTCCTGTATGACTTCCCACCGCATACTTGTTCTGATGTCATCAGACACAGAGGTACATCGATACACACGGATGTGTGTCATCTGTGTTATGGCACAAATACAGTGACTGTGATGGTCAAATATAGTGTGTGAGATGTCATGTTTGTAGACGTTGCTTGTCTCATGAAAGCAGTATGTTGATGGAGATCATATATATTGCATATGATGTACTCGTAAATATACTAGCTGCTGTGATGTCATACATATAGGGGCTGTGATGGTCATAAAGAGTTTATGTCATGTCATTCATCCTGAAAGTGCTGTTCATTCATAGGAGTGTGTGTGATTATCGTCCAGAGAATGGGTGTGGTATCATTGATCCAGTGGGTGTGAGGGAGCATGCATACAGTGGATGTAGTAGTCTCAGATACAATGGTGAGTGATGGCAGATATAACATTGTGTGTGTCATGTGTGTGAATCTCATCTATAGTGGTTTGTGATGCCATGAATGCAATGATGAGTAATGCGAGTGGACTGCAATGGTTTGAAGACATAAAGAGTGGATGCGACGTTTTGTATAGTGCCTAGATGTCATACATAAAATGGGTGTGATGGTATACGTACAGGGGGTCTGAGGTCATCATTAGAGTGGTTGTGTGATGACACAATACAGTGGATGCAATGTCAGATTATATTTGGAGTGATGTCATGAGTACAGTGGATGCGATGTCATAAATAATGTGGTGCTGTCATAATAAAATGTGGACGTGATGTTTAAATAGTGTTTATGATGGTACGCAACAGGGGGTGTGTGATGTCATACATACAAAGGGATGTGATAAGATGGGAAAGAGTGGGGTGAGGACACAGATACAGTAGTTGTGAGGTAACAAAACTAGTGAATATGTATTGTATACTATGGATTACAATTGTATCATATGATAGCGGGATGAGATCTCATAGATACACTTGTTGGTGATCTATCTCATCAATACAGTGGATGCCGATGACAATGAACTGTGGATATGATGTCAAATATAGTGTGCGTGATTGCCTTAAAAATGGTGGTTTATGTCATAACGTGAGGATGTGTTGTCTTCCACAGTGCAATAATTCTACTCATACAGAGAGTGTGATGTCATACAAGGAGTAGGTGTGGACGTGGTCAATACAGTCGGTGTGATGTCACAGATTATTTGCTGTGATGTCACATGTGTAGGGTATATATTGCCCTACATACTGGAATGTGGTTTCATACATAAGAAGTTGTGAAAAGTCATAAGTACAGTAGTGTGAAGACTTCAGGAGTAGAACTGTGATGTTATAGAGTGCAACTGATGTCAACACATATAGTGGATGTGATGCTACATAAAATTGGGCGTGATATCAGTGGAGAGGTTTGATGGCAAAGATACAAGTGTGTTTGTGGGATGTCTCATATAGTGGGTGTGACAGATCCATGTCTGATGTGGACGTGAAATCATTAATACTGGTGGTTTGCTGTTTTAAAGAGGATTGATGCCATCTACAGTGAAAATGATATCATACATAGGCCGAGTGTGGTGTCAGCAACACAGGAGGTTTGTGATGTTATACAGACTGGGTGTGATGTCATAAAATAGTGCATAGGATGTTCAAACATATACTGGATGTGATATCATATATATAATTGGTGTTGTGATAATCATCGATAAACTGGATGTGACAGACACAGGATCCAGTTGATGGAGGTCAAGATATAGTGGACGTGATGTCATAAATAAAAGGTGGTGTGATGTTCGTAAGGGTAGTGGATGTGATGTCATAGGTATTACATTATGATTTCATACATATAGTGGTAGGCTGATGTCATACATACACTTGGGTTTGATAAAACTGCATACATTTTCTGTGATAACCAGATACCTGTGGGTGTGATATCAGATACTTGGCTGTCTAGATTGTGAACGTACACAATTGGTTCTGGTTTCATAAATGTGTGTGATGCCATATTAAAGTAGAGATACAGTCGTAAAGTGTAGGACTGTGTGTGATGTCATAAGATCGCGTACATTATATGATGTCCACCCTATATAGTTGACTGTGATATCATATCAACAGTAGATGAAATGTCATATCGAATGTAATGCGTGTGATGTCATGAATATTATAAGCGAATGTGATGTCATAAATACTGAGGATTGTTGTCATAGACGGGCTGGATATGATGTCATGTGTACTGCATCTGATTGGCATACATATGCCCACCTGTGATCGTCTAAATAGTTGGTGTGATGCTGTTGCGTCAACGACACTTAGGGGGGGTGATGACAGATAGAGTGGATGTGATGGCAGTTAGAACGAGTTTCAAGGCAGACATAGAGAGCTTGTGTATCATACACAGAGTGTGGAGTGAGAACGTATATAGTGGATATGATGTCCTAAACGTAGTATGTGCCATGACAATCGGATACAGTGGTAGTGTGTTCTCCCTGTTCATATAGACAAGTGCCGATGTTATTTTTACTGAGGAAGTTGTCTATAAAGCTTTGTAGGTGTCTTGTCATAATTGCAGTGGCCGTGATGTCACAAGTAGAGTTTTAGATGTGATGTCTTATACGTTGTTGGTGTCTGGTGTCATGAAACGATTGCATGTGTTGCCATGAAATACAGACATTGTGATGTCATAAAGTGGGTGTTAGATCACAAATTAATCACAGGATGTCATACATACATAGTGGGCTTGCCCCCTGATATCACACATAATGCTGGTGTGGTATAATCAATATACTCTGTAATGACCCAGGTACTGAGGGGAAGCGATGAGTCAGATATTACTGTGGTTGATGACATGAGAAGAGTGGGTGTGCGATGTCATAGAGTGGTTGTGATATCATACAGAGTGGTATGTGTTGTCATATAGTTTTCATAAAGATGTCATATAGACATTGTGGCGCTGATGGTATCATACATACAATATGGGGATTATATGATCAATAATCTGTGTGTCTCATGACACTGGTCAAGAGTGGATTTGCTGTCAAGATATAAAAGGGTGTGATGTGAGAAAAAGAAGATTTGTGATGTCACGAATAGAGTTGAATTTATGTCACTCAGCGTGGGTGTGATGGCATATTGTATACTGCATATTGTTCAAGATACATATAGTTATGTGTGGTGTCCTACATACTGTGTGTGTTATATCATTGATAGAAGTGGGTGTCCATCACACTGATGCAGATTATGGATACTACGTTTTTTATATGCTGTCAGATAGAGTGGTTGTACTCTCTTTACACAGGAATGTGTTTCATGTCAAATATAGTGGATATGCTTAATTCAGAACCATAGTGGATGTGATGGGACAGATGGAGTTGCTCTGATGTCACAGATATAGGGAATGAGATGTCATAAACCGTGGATGTGATGGTCATATGGAGGGGATCTGATGTCATGAATGCAGTGTTTGTGATGTCCTAAATACTGTTCATTGATATCATAAAGTGTGAAATGTGATGTCATTTGGACGATGTGTATGATGTCATATGTGTGCCACTTGTCGTGACTTACATACTTGTTCTGATGTCATCGACACAGAGGTACATCGATACACACGTGTGTTGTCATCTGTGTTATGGACAGCAAATACAGTGGACTGTGATGTCAAATATAGTGTGTGAGATGTCACATGTTAGACATTGCTTTCTCATGAACAGCAGTATGTGTGATATCATATATATTGCATATGATGTCATAAATATACTAGCTGTGATGTCATACATTAACATATAGGCTGTGATGTCATAAAGAGTTATGTCATGTCATTCATCCTGAAATGTGCTGTCATTCATAGAGTGTGTGTGATATCGTCCAGAGAACAGGGGTGTGGTATCATTGATACACTGGTTTCAGGACAAGCATAACAGTGGATGTAGTCTCAGGATACAATGGGTGAGATGGCAGATATAACATTTGTGTTGTCATGTGTGTGATCTCATCTATAGTGTTTTGTGATGCCACGAATGCAATGGAGGTAAATTGCGATGACTGCAATGGTTAGAAGTCATAAAGAGTGGATGCGACGTTTTGTATAGTGCCTAAGATGTCATACAAAAAATTGAGTGTGTGGTATACGTACAGTTGGTCTGAGAGTCGTAGCATCATTAGAGTGGTTGTGATGACACAGATACAGTGGATGCAATGTCAGATATATTTGGAGTGATGTCATGAGTACAGTGCATGCGATGTCATAAATAATGTGGTGTCATATGATAAAATGTAGTTGGACGTGATGCCTTAAATAGTGTTTATGATGGTCTATGCAAACAGGGGGGTGTGATGGCGGGGTTCATACAAAGGGGTGTGATATCGATGGAAAGAGTGGGTGTGAGACACAGATACAGTTTTGTGAGGGATGACAAACACTAAGTGAATTATGTATTGATATACAATGGATACAATGTCATCAATATATAGCGGATGAGATCTCATATTGATAACTTGTTGTGATATCATCAATACAGTGGATGTGATGACAAATGATACTGTGGATAGGATGTCAAATATAGTGTGCGTGATGTTCTTATAAATGGTGGTTTGATGTCGTAACAGTGAGGATGTGTTGTCTTCCACAGTGCCAATTTGCTATGCTACACAACCTACTGCGGGCGCTCCAGTGTGAAGTCATAAGTAATAAGAAGTAGGTGTGACGTGGTCAATTGAGTTCTTTTGTGTGATTGACACAGATTATTTGCTGTGATGTCACTGTATAGGGTATATATTGCCTCTACATACTGGATGTGGTCTTCATACATAGAAGTTGTGGCATCATAAGTACAGTAAGTGTGATGAGACTGTCCAGTGGATGTAGATGTTATTTATAGTTGCATCACTGATTGTCACACATATAGTGGATGTGATGCTACTTAAAATTGGGCGTGATATCAGTGGAGAGGTTTTGATGCAAAGATACCAGTGTGTGTGCTGTCTCATACAGTGGGTGTGACCCGTCATGTCTGGTGTGGACGTGAAAAATCAATAATTCTGTGTTTTGCTGTTTTATAAAGAGGATGTGATGCCATCTACAGTGCAATTGATCATCATACATAGGCCGAATGTGGTGTCATCAACACAGAGTTTGGGATGTTATACATACTGGGTTGTGATGTCATAACAATATAATGCATAGGATGTCAAAGACGTATACTGGACCCGGTTTTGATTATCATACATATATTGGTTGTGATATCATCGATATACGATGTGACGGGCACCAGATCCAGTTGATGGGAGGTCAGATTATAGTGGACGTGATTGTCATAAGTAAAGTGGTGTGATGGTCCTAAAGAAGTGGATGTGATTGTCATAGGTATTACATATGATTTCATACATTATAGTGGAGGTGAGGTCATACATACACTGGGTTTGATAAAATTTTATACATTTGCTGTGATGACCACAGATACAGTGGGATGTGTTATCAGATATGGTGTCTGTGTAAGCACACAATGGGTTCTGTTTCTCATAAATGTGTGTGTGATGCCATATAAAGTAGAATAAGTCGTAAAGGTAGAGGTGTGATGTCATAGATGGTTCATTTTATGATAAGTCACCCTATACAGTGACTGTGCTATCATACATAGTAGATGAAATATCATATCGTAATGTAATGCGTGTGATGTCATGAATTACAGCGCAGTGTGAATGTCATAATACTGAGGTATTGTTGTCATAGAGTGTGGATATGATGTCATGTGTACTGCATCTGATGGCATACATATGCCACCTGTGATCACTCCTGCATAGTTTCGTTCGTAGGGTGTGTTGGCGTCGATAAAGTGGGGTGTGATGGAAATAATAGAAAGGATGTGATGGCAAGTTAGAACGAGTTTCAAGTCCGACATAGAGAGCTTGGTGTGAGTTCATACCTACAGAGTGTGGGTGAGAACGCTTAACGTATATGCTGGATATGATGTCCCTGAAACTGTAGTATGTGCCATGACATCGGATATTCATATAGAAAGTTGCGATTGTTTATGTTTTTTTACTGAGAAGTTGTCTAAAGCTTAGTAGGGTGTCTTTTTGGGTTTTTTTTTCATTAATAAATTTACAGTGGGCTGTTGATGTAACAGGTAATGAGGACATATGTGATGCATATTAGACGTGGGCTGTGGTGTCATGAATCGATTGCAGTGTTGCACCATGAATACAGATACTTTTGGAATGGTCATAATGAGTGGTGTGGTAGGTCACAAGGTTAATCACAGGATGTCATACCATACTGATGGGATTTTGATATATACACATAACGCGTAATGCGCGGTGATAAAATCAATATACTCAGTTAATGACCCAGTTTACAGGGCGATGCGATGCTCACATATACGTGGTTTGATGAAATGAGAACAGTGGGTGTGATGTTATAGAGTGTGTGTTGATATCATACAGAGTGTGAGAGGGCCGGCTTTCATATGTAGTTGCATAAGATGTTCGTATAGAACATTGTGGTTGTTGTTATCATACATTAAAATGGGGATAATAATGATCAATACATCTGTGTGTGAAGACACTCGGTAGCTGTGGGATTGGCTGTCAGTTTATGACTAAAGTGAAATTAATGTGAGGAAAAGAAGAATTGATGTCACGAATTGTGAGTGTGAATTTATGTCCTACTCAGCGTGGGTGTGATGGCATATATACTGCAATTTGTTCGATACAAATAGTATGCGTGGGTGTCCTACATACAGTGTGTGTTATTAACAATGAGAGAGTGGGTGTCAACACCCTGATGCAGATATATGGAGTTAATATGCTGTCAGATAGAGTGTTTGTACTCCTTACTCCGTGTGTTACATGACAAATATAGTGATATGGAATTCAGAAACATAGTGAATGTGATGGGACAGATGGAGTTGCACTGAGTCACAGATATATGGAATGGAGATGTCATATAACCTTGAGGATGTGAATGTCTAAGGAGGGGATCGAATGTCATGAATGCAGTGTTTGTGATGTCATAAACACTGAATCATTGGAATGTCACACAATACTGATCACGTGAGATTTCATAAATGTGAATGTAGATCGTGTAGAAATAGTCATTAGTCATAATTGTCTGTTCCCCGTTACTTACATACTTGTTCAGATGTCCAAGCGACACAGAGGAACATCGAGTACACCACACGGTGGTGTCATCTGTTGGTGATGGCAACAAAAACAGTGGCAGTGATGGCAATATATGGGTGAGATGTCATGAAAAGACGTTGTATTGTCAGAAAGCAGGTAAGATGTGATATCATATATAATTGGAAATTATGTCATAACATTATAAACTAGCTGTGCTGTCATACCTACAATATGACTGGAGTCATAAAGAGTTTATGTCATGACATTGCATTCGTCTGAATGTGCTTTCATACATAGAGTGAGTGTGATAACGACCAGAGAAGTGGGGGTGGTGTCATTTGATACACTGGGTTTCCAGGTACAAGTATTCCGTGGGACGTAGTACTCAGATCCTATGGTTGAAATGGCAAAAATAACTTTTGCGATTGTCCAAGTTTGTGGATCTCCTGTATAGGGGTTTTGATGCCTCGAGTGCGAATGGAGTTAATGCCGATGACTGCAATGGTTGTCCAATTCAAGCAATAAAGAGTGGATGCGACATTTTTGTAGAGTGCCTAAGATGTCTTACATAAATGTGGGGTGTGATGGTCATGCGTACAGTATGGTCTGAGGTCATCATAAAGAAGTGGTTGTGATGACACCAGTACACAGTGGATGCGAATGTCAGGATAAATTATTGGAGTGATGTCATGAGTAGAGTGCACGTGATGTCATAAATATAATGTGGTGTCATAGTGATAAAATGTTGAATGTGATGCCCTTGAAATAGTGTTTATGCTGTGGTATGTGCAAGAGGAGTGTGAATTGTCATACATACAAAGGGGTGGTGATAAGATGGAAAGAGTGGGTGTGAGACACATATACAGTTAGTTGTGAGGTAACAAAACTAGTGAATATTGTATTGCTATACACAATGGATACGATGTCATCATATATAGCGGATGGAGATTTCCTAGATACATCTTAGTTGTAGATATCAAACAATCACAAGTGGATATAAAGACAATGATACCAGTGGCTATCATTGTCCAAATATAGTTGTGCTTGAAGCCTAAGAAATGGTGGTTTAGATGTCGTAACGTGAGGAGGAATGTATGTCCTCCCACAGTGCTCAAGAAAGCAACAGCATGACTCTCACGCAGAAGTGTGATGTCATACACAAACGAGCAGGTTGTGATGAGCTGTCAATAACAGTCCGGTGAGATGAAACAGATTATTTTCTGTGATGGTCACATGTCTATGGGTATAAAAATTGCCTTACAAAATGGATTTGGTTTCAATACAATAGAAATTGTGAGCATCATAAGTGAGCAGTAGTGTGAAGACATTCATGAGGTAGATTAGATGTTATAGTGTGCAACTGATGTCCACACATATAGAGGCTGTCATGTCACCCACATATCATTGGGCGTGATAACAGTTGTATACGTTAATTTTTTGATTGGCAAAGTATAGAGTGGGTGTGATGTCTCATATAGTGGAGTGTTGACGACATGGTCTGCATGTGAACGTGTACAATCATAAATGACTGTGGTGCTTTGCGCTGTAATGATAAGATGAAGTGAAGCCAACTACAGTGCGAAATGATTACTCATACAGAGGCCGAGTGTGGGAGACATCAACAACAGAGGGTTTGTGATGTGATACACAGACGTGTGTTGTTGTCCATAAATTAAAGTAGCATAGGTTGTCAAACATGTATACTGGATGTGATATCATATATATAATTGGCTGTGATATCATCGATATACTTGCGATTTGACGACTACAGATCTAGATGAGTTAGGTCAGATATAGTATGGACGTAATGTCATAAATAAAGTGGTGTGATGTCGAAAGATTGGAGTGTGATGTCAAAGATGGTATTACATATGACATCATACATATACAGTGGAGGTGATATCAAAGATACTTCTGCCGTTTTGATAAAACTGAAACATTTGCTGTGGATGACACAGATAACAGGTGGTGTGTGAGTTGATATCAGATATGGTTGTCTGTGAAGTACCACAATGTGTTTCTGTTCCCTCATAACAGTGTGTGTGTTGCCGTATTAAAGTTAAATAAGACTGAAAAGTAGAAGTGTGGTGATGTCATAGATATAGTCATTGTATTATTTTCACCCTATAGAGTGACTGTGTTATCATACAGAGTAGATGGAAGAAAATGTCGACAATCGTATATAATGCGTGAGTATGTCATTAATGACCATTGCGCATGTTGATGTCCTTAAATACTGATTGATTTGTTGTCAGAGATGTTGTGGATACTGATGTCCATTGTGTACCTGCATCTGAATGGCATACATATAAGCCACCCAGTGAACTCTTACATAGTTTGTGGTGATGGCATCGAAACAAAAAAAAAAAAGTGTTTTTTTGGTGTGATGACCATATTACAGTGGATAGTGAAGGCAGTTATAACGGGATTTTCAAGACAGACATAGAGCTTACTGTTAGTCATACAGACATTGTGGGTTGAAGAACGTAGATAGTAGATATGATGTCCTAAACGTATATATGTGCCATCACACACCGGGGATAACAGTGGTAGTGTTCCCAGTTCATATAGCAAAGTGCGCTGTTAAACTTTTTTTTTTTTTTCATTTTTTGCGATAGTATATATTTACTGAGGATGTTGTCCGATAGCATTAGTAGGTGTCCTTGTCAATAATTACATAGTGTCCGTGATGTCACACGTAGAGATGTATGTGTATGTCAAATACAGTTTGGTTGTGAGTGGTCATGAATTAGATGTGCGATGTGGTTGCCATCAATACAGCCTTGTGATGTCATAAAGAGCTTGGGTGTTTATGATCACAAATTAATCATAGGATTGTTCAGTACGTAAAGTGGAGTGTGATATCACAACATAATGCAGGTGTGGGCTAAACCCCAATCAAAATACTCAGTACTGACCACAGGGGGTTTTTTTTTTAAAAAAAAACAGTGGATGCGATTTCAGATAATACCTGCGAGTTGATGACATGAGAACATGTTGAGAAGTCATAAGAGGTGGTGTGATATCATACATGAATGGGAATGTTTTGTCATATTGTAGTTCATAAGAAGTATACATAGACATTGTAAGCTGTGTGTCATACATACAATTGGGGGATATAAGATCCAATAATCTGGTGTGTGATGACACTGTAGAGTGGATTATGCTGTCTGATATAAAGGGGTAATGATGTTGAGTGAAAAAGAAGACTTGATGTTCCATGAATAGAGTGAATCTTGATTTCACTCAGGCGTGGGTTGTGATGTCGATATATACTGGCATATATTCGATCAAACATACAGTAGGTGTGGTGTCCTACATACATTGTGTGTTTATATCATTGAAATAGTGGGTCTCATCACAGTGATACAGAATATGGAGGTTTATGCAGCCAGGTAGAGTGGTTGTATGTACTCTTTACACGGTGTGTTTCATTGTTCATATATAGTGGGATATGAATTCCGAAACCATAGTGGATGTGATGGGACAGATAGGAGTGGCGTGTGATGGTCACAGGTATAGGGAATTAGATGTCCATAAACCTTGGATGTTGATGTCAGAGGGAGGGGATCTTGATGTCATGAATGCAGTGCTTGTGAAGTCAATAACACTGATCATGGATGTCCATAAATACTTGATCATTGATGTCATAAATTGTGAAACGTGATTCATCGTGGAGATGGTGTAATTAATGTCATATTGTTGTGCCGTTGTCGTGACCTACACTACTTGTTCAGGATGTCATCAGCCACAGAGGTTACATCGAGTACACATGTGTGTGTCGATCTGTGGTGATGGCATCAAATACAGTGACAGTGATGTCTAATAATAGTGGGGCTGGATGTCAGTATAGACGTTGTAGTTGTCAGGAAAGCAGTATGTGTGATACCATATATATTGGCAAATTTATGTCATATAAATATATTAGCTGTGATGTCATACAATTATAGGGCTTGGATGTCATAAAGAGTTTAGAATGTCCATGTCATTCATCCTGAATGTGCTTTCATACCAAAGAGTTTTTGTGATATGGTCCAGATAGTGTGTTGTGGTGGTCATTGATACACTGGGTTTTATGAGGACAATAAAAACAGTGGATGGTAGTCTCAAGATACTATGGTTTGAGATGGCAGATAATAACATTTTGCGTTGTCATGTGTGTTGATCTCCATGTAGTAGTGTCTGTAGAATGCCAACGCAGTGCAATGGAGGTAAATGCGATGACTGCAAATGTTGTTCAAGTCAATAAAGAGTGGATGTGACGTTTTGTATAGTGGCCTTAAGATGACAAACATAAAATGGGTGTGATTGTCAATGCGTACAGTATGGTCTGAGGTCATTCATTTAGAGTGGATGTGACTTAGACAACAGATCACAGTGGATGCAATGTCAGATATACTTGAAGTGACGATTCATGAGTAGAGTGCACGTGATGGTCATAAATAATGTGGTGTCCATGTTATCAAAGTGAGGACCGTGATGACCTGTAATAGTGTTTATGCATGTAAATGGCACAAACTGGAGTTTGATGTCAGACCATACAGAAGAGGAGTGATACGATGGAAAAGAGAGTGGGTGTGGTAGACAGCAGATACAGGTTGTTGTGAGGTAAACAAAACTATTGAAATATGTAATGTATACAATGGAATAATGATGTCCATCATATATAGCGGATGAAATTATCATCGATACAGTTGGTTGAGATAAACATCAGTACAGTGTATTATGATGACAATGGATACTGTGGATACCATGTCAAATATATTGTGCTTGATGCCTTAGAAATGGAGTTTTGAATGATGTCGTAACGTGAGGATTTTGTTTGTCTTCCGCAGTCAAATTATGCTACAACAAAACGCATATGTGTGATGTCATAGACAACGAGCAGGTAGTGGAATGTGCTTCAATACAGTCGTTGTGAGATGACGCATAATTATATGCTGTGATGTCACATGTAAAAGGGTACTAATATAGCCTGTACATACTTGGATTGATGGTTTCAATACAGTAGAAATTGTGACGGGTCATAAGTAACAGTAGTGGTGAAGCTTTACCAGGATTAGATGTGATGCTATAGAGTGCAACTGATGCCACACATATAAGTTGGGTGTCATGTCACATAAATTGGTGCGTGAATCAGTGGAGAGGTTGTTGGGGCTGGGGGGGGGGGGGGGGGGGGGGGGGGGGGGGGGGGGGGGGGGGGGGGGGGGGGGGGGGGGGGGGGGGGGGGGGGGGGGGGGGGGGGGGGGGGGGGGGGGGGGGGGGGGGGGGGGGGGGGGGGGGGGGGGGGGGGGGGGGGGGGGGGGGGGGGGGGGGGGGGGGGGGGGGGGGGGGGGGGGGGGGGGGGGGGGGGGGGGGGGGGGGGGGGGGGGGGGGGGGGGGGGGGGGGGGGGGGGGGGGGGGGGGGGGGGGGGGGGGGGGGGGGGGGGGGGGGGGGGGGGGGGGGGGGGGGGGGGGGGGGGGGGGGGGGGGGGGGGGGGGGGGGGGGGGGGGGGGGGGGGGGGGGGGGGGGGGGGGGGGGGGGGGGGGGGGGGGGGGGGGGGGGGGGGGGGGGGGGGGGGGGGGGGGGGGGGGGGGGGGGGGGGGGGGGGGGGGGGGGGGGGGGGGGGGGGGGGGGGGGGGGGGGGGGGGGGGGGGGGGGGGGGGGGGGGGGGGGGGGGGGGGGGGGGGGGGGGGGGGGGGGGGGGGGGGGGGGGGGGGGGGGGGGGGGGGGGGGGGGGGGGGGGGGGGGGGGGGGGGGGGGGGGGGGGGGGGGGGGGGGGGGGGGGGGGGGGGGGGGGGGGGGGGGGGGGGGGGGGGGGGGGGGGGGGGGGGGGGGGGGGGGGGGGGGGGGGGGGGGGGGGGGGGGGGGGGGGGGGGGGGGGGGGGGGGGGGGGGGGGGGGGGGGGGGGGGGGGGGGGGGGGGGGGGGGGGGGGGGGGGGGGGGGGGGGGGGGGGGGGGGGGGGGGGGGGGGGGGGGGGGGGGGGGGGGGGGGGGGGGGGGGGGGGGGGGGGGGGGGGGGGGGGGGGGGGGGGGGGGGGGGGGGGGGGGGGGGGGGGGGGGGGGGGGGGGGGGGGGGGGGGGGGGGGGGGGGGGGGGGGGGGGGGGGGGGGGGGGGGGGGGGGGGGGGGGGGGGGGGGGGGGGGGGGGGGGGGGGGGGGGGGGGGGGGGGGGGGGGGGGGGGGGGGGGGGGGGGGGGGGGGGGGGGGGGGGGGGGGGGGGGGGGGGGGGGGGGGGGGGGGGGGGGGGGGGGGGGGGGGGGGGGGGGGGGGGGGGGGGGGGGGGGGGGGGGGGGGGGGGGGGGGGGGGGGGGGGGGGGGGGGGGGGGGGGGGGGGGGGGGGGGGGG
>JAJLRB010000523.1:0-22500 GCA_020976825.1 Odocoileus hemionus | reverse complement strand
GTTCGTATCTAGCATATAGTATCATGTGAGTGTCCTATACATACAGTGTGTGTTATACAAATCATTGATAGAGTGGTGTCATCACGCTGATGCAGATTATGGAGTTTATGCTGTCAGATAGAGTGGTTGTACTCTCTTTGTACACGGTGTGTTTTCATGTCCAAATATAGTGGATATGAATTCAGAACCATAGTGGATGTGATGGACAGATTAGTTGCTCTGATGTCACAGATATAGGAATGAGATGTCATGAAACCGTGGATGTGATGTCATATGAGGATCTGATGTCATGAATGCAGTGTTTGTGATGTCCTAAATACTGATCATTGATATCATAAAGTGTGAATGTGATGTCATGTAGAATGTGTAAATGATGTCATATGTGTGCCCTGTCATGACTTACATACTTGTTCTGATGTCATCGACACAGAGGTACATCGATACACACCTGTGTGTCATCTGTGTTAATGGCACAAATACATTGACTGTGTGATGTCAAATATATCATACACACACACACACACACAGTCATCCTGAAAGTGCTGTCATTCTTATACAGAAGAGGCATGTGTTGATATCGACCAAGAGAATAGGGAAATGTGGTAAGTCATAGTTGAGGGGGGATGTTCTGAGAGTTTCAGGAGTCTCACAGCATAACAGTGGATGTAGTATCAGATACAATGGTGAGAGATGGCAGTGATATCAACATTTGTATGTTGTACCAATGTGTGTATTATCATCTATAAGTGTATGAGGTGATGCCATCGAATGCTCAAATGGACTGTGAATGAGCCGATTGACCTGCAATGGTTAGTTTGAAGTCATAAAAAATGGGATGCGAGAGTTAGT
This sequence comes from Odocoileus hemionus, assembly GCA_020976825.1. Taxonomy (NCBI): domain Eukaryota; kingdom Metazoa; phylum Chordata; class Mammalia; order Artiodactyla; family Cervidae; genus Odocoileus; species Odocoileus hemionus. Next base: position 21,651 of record JAJLRB010000523.1, on the reverse strand, counting down.
GTATCGTGAATCTAAGTATATCATACAATAACAATGGCTGTCGTGATGGTCATACGTTACAGTTGTTCTGAGGTCATCATTAGCTGACTAGTGAGATCGGTGATGACACAGATACAGTAGGATGCCAATGTCAGATATAGTTTGGAGTGATGTCATGAGTACCGTGGATACACACATGGCATAAATAATGTGGTCGTCATATCATAAAATGTGGACGTGATGCCTTACAATAGTGTTTAGAGTGAGGTACGCAAGTGCAGCGGGCAGTGCATGATCTATGCGTACATACAAAGAAGTGTGAGTAAGATGGATAGAGCGGGTGATGAGGCACAGATACAGTGGTTGTTGAGGTACAAAACTAGTGAATAGTATTGTATAACAATGGATATGATGGTCGTAATATACAGCAGGTTGAGATCTCATATATACCACTTGTATGTTGTGGTATCATCATTCAATATAGTGGATTGTGATATCCTGTATGTGATGACCAATGAATACTGTGGATATATATTGATGTCTAATTAGTTCTGTCAGCGTAGATGCCTTATAAATGGTGGGATGGTGGAGTGTTAATGTGAGATTGATGTCTTTCTACATGCAAACTTCTATACATACCAATGTGATCATCAAAGAGTAGGTGACGTGGGTCAATACAGTCGGTGTGATGACACAGATTATTTGCTGTGATGTCACATGTATAGGGTATTATTGCCCTACATACGGGAAATGTGGGTTTCATACATAGAAGTTGTGAACTCTATAGTACATTTGTGTGAAGACTTCAGGAGTAGATGTATGTTATAGAGGGAAACTGATGTCACACATTAGTGGGTGTGATGTTACTAAAATTGGGCGTGATTTTCAGTGGAGGGTTTGAGGGCAAAGATACAGTGTGTGTGCGTCTCTTATAGTGGTGTGCGTCTGTCTGATGTGGACGTAAAATCAAAATACGGGGGTTTGCTGTTTTAAAGGGGATGGTGCTCTACAGTGCAAAGGGTATCATACATAGGCCGAGTTGGGTAGCAACCAGAGGTTTGGGGGTTTATACGAGGGGGTGTGATGTCTAAATTAGTCGGGTGTCAAAAATTATGGATGTGATATATTTATTTTTTGTGATAATCGATAAACGGTTTTGTGACACAGACCCATTGATGGGAGGTAGTATGGGGACGTAAGTCATAAAAAAAGGGGTTGATGTCGAAAAGAGTGGAGTGATTAAGTTTAAAAAGATTTCATACATATAGTGGAGGTGTGCATCATACATGGGTTTGATAAAACTGATACTTTTCTGTGATAACACAGATAGTGGTGTGATATGTTTGGGTGTCTGTGAAGTAACAAGGGTTTTGGGTTTCTAACTGTTGTGAGCCATAAAAAAGTAGAAAGTGTAAAGGTGAGTGTGTGATGTCATGATGAGTCTTTTTAAATTATATTGGTGATTTGTGATATATACACTAGAAAATGTATATCGATGTAAGCTGTGATGTCATAAATACAGCGCATGTGAGTCATAAATAGAGGATGTTGTCTAGGAGTGTGGATATGATGTCATGTGTACTGCACTGTGGATACATATGCCCCCTGTACTCTCAATTGGTGTGAGGGCGTCGAAAAAGTGGGGGATGACATATAGGGGGGAGTGAGGGAATTTTGAACGGTTCAGACAGCATAGAGTTGGTAGTCATAAACAAGTGGGGAAACGTATATTTTTGGTATGATTCCTAAACGTAGTATGTCCCCATACATCGGATACAGGGGTAGGTTCCCGTTCATATGGAATGGTGTTATTTTTATGAGGAAGTTGTCAAAAGTTAGTGGGTGTTTTTGTCAAAATTACAGGGGCCCGTGATGTCAAAAGAAGTGTTTTTTGATTCTAAATTGGTTGGTGCTGAAAGATTGAGTGTTCCCATGAATACAGACTTGTGTGTCAAAAGGGGGGTGTTAGGTAAATAATAAAAGGATTATAAAAGGGGGTTGATAACAATAATGCTGGTGTGGTTTTAAAAATCAATATACTAAAATAATGCCCATTTGGGGGATGCGAGTCGATATACTGGTTTGAAGAAAGGGGGGTGTGATGTCATAGGTGGTGTAATCATACAAAGGGGATGTGTTTCATTTGGTTTAAAAGATGTCTTAACATTTGGCTGGGGTACATACTAAATGGGGGGTTATATGATCAAAAATTTTTGTGTGGATGACACGGTTAGAGTGGATTTGCGGGGAATATAAAGGGTTTGTTGAGAAAAAAGAAATTTGATTCACAATAGAGTGAATTTATTCATCAGCGGGGGTGTAGGGCATATATACTGCATATTGTTCGAATAAGTATGGGGTTCCCATACAGGGGTGGTTATATCTTTGATAGAGTGGGGTATCCCCCTGATGAGATTTTGGGTTTATCGTCGTGGGTTTTGGTTGTACTCTCTTTACACGGTTTTTCATGTCAAATATGTGGAATGAATTAAAACCAAGTGGATGTGAGGGGACAATGGTTGCTCTGATGTCACAGTATGGGGAATGAGATGCAAAAAATGGAGTGATGTCTTTGGGAGGGATTTGATGAATGCGTGTTTGTGTTTCCCAAATATGACATGGGATTCATAAAGTGAATGTATGCATGAGAATGTTTTATGATTCATTGTGTGCCCTGTCTGATTATATTGTTTGAGTCTCGACAGAGGTACATCGTACACACTGTGTGTATCTTGTTATGGAAAAATCAGGACTGTGAGTCAAATATAGTGTGTGAAGCATTTTTTTGACGTTCTTTCTCAAAAGCATTGTGTGATATCATATAATTGCTATGTGTAAAATATATGCTGTGATTCATACATATAGGGCTGTGATGTCATAAAGATTTAGTCATGCTTTACCCGAAAGTCTTTTATTCAAAAGGTGTGTGTGATATCTAAGAAAAGGGGTTTTGGTTTTCATTGATCATGGGTTTCAGAAAAGCATACATGGATGTAGTCTCGATCAAGGGGTGAGAGGAATATAAATTTGTGTTGTCTGTGTGTTTTCCATCTTGGGTTTTGTGTTTCCACGAATGCAATGGGGGAAATGGGGACTGCAATGGTTTAATCAAAAAGAGTGGATGCACGTTTTGTTAGTGCCTAAATGTCATACAAAAATGGGTGGTGGATCATACAGTTTGTCTGGGTCATCTAGGTGGTTGGAGAACAGTCATGGATGCAATGTATATATTTGGGTGATGTCATGAGTACGGGGTGCGATGCATAAATAATGTGGTGTTATTAAAATGGAGTGATCCCTTAAATAGTGTTTATGATGGTACCAAAAGGGGTGTGATGTCATAAACAAAGGGTTAAAAAGATGGAAAGTGGGTGTAAAAAGATACATGGTTGTGAGGTAAAAACTGTGAATATGTTTTGATAAAATGGATAGGATGTCATCATATATGGGGATGAGATCTCATGATACACTTGTTGTAATCATCAATAAGGGGATGTGATGACAATGATACTGTGGATATGATTTTCTATAGTGTGCGTGTGTTGAAATGGTGGTTTGATGTTAATGAGGAGTGTTGTTTTCCCCACAGTTGCAAATATGCTAACATACGCAGAGTGTGAGTAACAAGGAAGGTGTGGGGGTCAATACAGCGGTGGATGACACAAATTTATTTTGGGATTCACATGAATGGGTATTTTGCCTACTACGGATGGGGTTTCTACTAGAAGTTGTGGTCATAAGTACAGTGTGTGAAGACTTAGGGTAGTGTGATTTTATAAAGTGAAAGGATGTCCAATATAGTGGGGTGTTTTTCATAAAAAATTTGGGCGTGATTATGGAGGGGTTTTGATGGCAAAGATCATTGTGTCTTTATATGGGGGTGTGACGTTTTTTGATTGACGGGAAATCTTTAAATAGGGGTTTGTGTTTTAAAAGGATGTGATCCATCTACAGTGCAAATGTATCTACTAGGCGAGTGTGGTGTCAGCAAAAGAGGTTTGTGGTTATACAAAGGGTTATGTCTAAATATGTCATGGATGCAAACATTACGGGTTGAATCATATATATTTTGGTTGTGAAACAAAAATGGATGTGACACCAGATCATTTGATGGGGGGTCAGATATATGGACGTGATGTTAAAAAAGTGGTTGATTCGTAAGAGTGGATGGTTTCATGGGTATTACATATATTTCATACATATGGGGGAGGTGATGTAACATCACTGGGTTTGAAAAAACTGAAATTTTTCTTGATAAACAATCTGTGGGTTTGTATCGATATGGTTCTGTGAAGTACACAAGGTTTTTCTCATAATGGTGTGATGCCATAAAAAGTGAAATCAAAGGGTAGAGTGTGTGAGTCATGATAGGCTTTTATAGTCCCCCTATTGGTGATGTGATATCATACACAGAGATGAAATTCATATGAATGAATGGTGGGTCTGAATACAGCCTGTGAGTCATAAATATGAGGTTTGTTGTCTTAGATGTGGAATGATGTATGTGTATGAATCTGATGGCTACTATGCCCCCTGTTTTCCCTCATAGTTGGTGTATGGCTCGACAAATGGGGTGATACTATAGAGTGGGGTGAGGGCAGTTAGAACGGTTTCAAGACGGGACATAGAGCTTGTTAGTCATAACAAGTGGGGGGAACGTAATGTGGATATGTGTCCTAAACAGTATGTGCCAGACTGGTACAGTGGTAGTGTTCCTTCATATAGAAAGTGCATGTTTTTTTATGAGGAAGTTGTCTAAAGCTTAGTGGGTTTTTTTTATAATTACAGGGGCCGTGATGTACAAGGGGATGTAGTGATGTCATAACAGTTTGTGGTTCATGAAACGTTTGATGTGTTGCCATGAATACAGATTTGTGTTCATAAAGGGGGGGGTTTTAGGTCACAAATAAAAAGGATGTATAAATAGTGGGTTTGATTTACACAATGCTGGTGGGGTTTAAAATCAATTTTCCAAAAATTTGGCCAGGTACGGGGATGGATGTCAGATATACGTTTTTAGACATGAAAAGGGGGTGTGTGTTTTTGAGTGGTGTGTATCATAAAAGGGGATGTGTTGTCATATGTATTTCTAAGATGTCATAGACATTGGGCTTTGTATAATAAAAAATGGGGGTTATTGATCAATAATCTTTGTGTAGCCACGGGTGAGTGGATTTGCTGTCAGATATAAAGGGGTAAGTGAAAAAAAGAAATTTGATGTCACAAATAGGTGAATTTATGTCACTCGCGGGGTGTGAGGGCATATATACGATATTGTTCGATCATATAGTATGGGGGTGTCCTAATACAGTGTGTTTTATATCATTGATAGAGGGGGTTCATCCTGATGGATTATGGATTTTTATCTGTCAGATAGGTTTTTTGTCTCTCTTTACAGGGTGTGTTCATGCAAAAAAAGTGGATATGAATTAGAACCAAAGTGGATGTGTGGGACAGATGGGTTGCTCTGATGCACGATATGGGGAATGAGAGTATAAACCGGGGAGTGATTCATATGGGGGATTGATGTCTGAATGCAGTGTTTGTGTGTCCTAATTGACTTTGATATCTAAGTGGAAATAATGTCATGTGAATGTGTAGATTCATAGGTGTCCCCTTCATGACTTACAACGTTCTGGTCATCGCCCAAGGGTACACGATACACATGTGGTTCATGTGTTAGGGCCAAAAAATAAGTGACTGTGAGTCAAAATAGTGGGGAGATGTCATGTTAGCGTTTTTTTCCCGGGGAAAACATTTGTGTGATACCCTATATTTGATATGATTATAATTACAGTTTGATGTCATACATATAGGGCTGTGTGTCTAAAGATTTTATGTCATGTCATTCATCCTGAAAGTGTGTCATTTCATAGAGGTGTGTGATATCTCCAGAAAAGGGGTGTGGTATCTGAAAGGGTTTCAGGACAAGCAAAAAGGATTAGTTCAATAAAAGGGGTGAAGGGCAGATATAAATTTTGTGTTGTCATGTGTGTGATCCATCTATGGGTTTTTGTGATCCACGAATGCAATGGAGGTAATGCGAGACTGCAATTTTTGAAGTAAAAAGATGGATCGACTTTTTGTATATGCTAAGATGTCTACTAAAATGGGTGGTGGTTCGTACTTTGGGTTGAGGCTATTAGAGGGGTTGTGAGGGGGAACGATACATGGATGAAATGTCAGTATATTTGGAGTGATGTCATGAGTACATTTGGATGCGATGTCAAAATAATGTGGTGTCATATAAAAAAAGTGGACGTGATGCTTAAAAGTTTTTTTGTTTGGTAAAAAACGGGGGGTGTGAGTCATACATAAAAGGGGTGTGATAAGTGGAAAGGGGGTGTGAGAACAGATACGTGGTTGTGAGGTAACAAAATTTGTGAATATTTTTGTATAAATGGATAGGGAGTCATCATATAAGCGGGGAGATTAATTACACTTGTTGTGAATATCAATACGTGGATGTGATGACAATGATACTGTGGATATGATGTAAATATAGTGTGCGTATCTTAAAAAGGGTGGTTTGGGGGAACGTAGGATGTGTTTTTTCCACAGTGAAAATTGCTACACAACGCGAGGTGATTCTACAGGATAGGTGGGGGTGGAAATACTCGGTGTGATGACACAGATTATTTGCTGTGATGTCACATGTTAGGGTATTATTGCCCTACAACTGGATGGGGTTTCATACATAGAAGTTGTGACGTCTAATACAGGTGGGAAGACTTCAGGAGTGATGGATTTAAGAGTGAAACTATGTACAAATGTGGGTGTGAGTTACATAAATTGGGGTGATATAGGGAAAGGGGTTTGATGGCAAAGATAAGGTGTGTGCTTCTCATAAGTGGGTGGAGTATGTTGATGGGACGGAAATCATTAATACGGTGGTTTGCTGTTTTAAAGAGGATGTGATGCCATCTACAGTGCAAAGGGTATCATCTGGGCCGAGTGGGGTGTCAGCAACAAGAGGTTTGTGATGTTTCAGACTGGTGTGAGTCATAAATATAGTGCATAATGTCAAAATTAGGGATGTGATATCAATATATTTGGTTGTGATTATCATAAATGGATGGAGAACGATCCGTTTGGGGGGGTCGATATAGTGGAGTATGTCATAAATAAAGGGGTGTGTGTGTAAAGGTGGATGTGAGTCATAGGATTACATATGTTTTCAAAATATATGGAGGTGATGTCTACTACACTGGGTTTGATAAAACTGAAAAATTTTTCGTGAACACAGATACTGGGGGGTGTGAAAATCAGAATGGTTTTTGGAAGTCACAAGGGGTTTGTTCTCATAACTGTTGTGATGCCATAAAAAGGAAAATCGAAAAGGGTAGAGTGTGGATGTCATGATAGGTTCATTTATGATGTCACCTATATGGTGACTTGATATTCACAGGATGAAATGTCATATCGAATGAAATCGTGTGATGTCATGAATACAGGCATGGATGTATAAATATGAGGATTGTTGTATAGAGTTGGTATATGCATGTGTACGCATTGATGGCAAAAATATGCCCCCTTAATCCCCTCATAGTTGGTGTGATGGCGTCGAAAAAGTGGGGTATGACATATAGATGGAGTGGGGCAGTTAGAACGAGTTTCAAGACAGACATAGAGCTTGGGGTATCAAAAACAGAGTGTGGTGAGAACGTAAAGGGAATGATGTCCTAAACTAGTATGTCCCCTGACATGGATACAGGGGTAGTTTCCGTCATATAGAAGGGGTTTTTTTTTCGGGGAAAAGTTGTCAAAAAGCTTAGTAGGTGTTTTTGTCATAATTACAGGGGCCGTGATGCCCCAAAGTAGAGTGTATGGATGTCATATACATTTGGTGTGGGGTCATGAACGATTGCAGGTTCCCATAATACAGACTTGTGATGTCAAAAAGAGTGGGTGTTAGGTCACAAATAATCACGGATGTCATAAAAAGTGGGCTTGATATCACCAAAATGCTGGTGTGGTAAAATCAATTACTAAATAATGCCAGGTACAGGGGATGCATGTCAATTACTGGTTGATGCATAGAAGAGTGGGTTGATGCATAGAGTGGGTGATATTACGTGGATGTGTTGTCTATTAGTATAAGATGTCATAGACTTTGTGGCTGTGGTTTTTCCCAAAAATGGGGAATGATCAAAAATCTGTGTGTGATGACACGGTAGAGGGGATTTGCTGTCAGATAAAAAGGGTATGATGTGAGAAAAAAAAGTTTTGAGGTCCAAATAAGTGAATTTATGTCACTCAGCGGGGGTGAGGGAATATCTGCATTTTGTTCGAGATAAGTAGTGTGGGTCCTACAAAAGGGGTGTTTATTTTTGATAGGTGGGTGCCCATCACCTGATGCAATTATGGGTTTATGCGTCAGATAGATGGTTGTACTCTCTTTAGGGTGTGTTTCATGTAAAATAAGTGGTATGAATTCAGAACCACAGTGGATGTGAGGGGACGATGGAGTTTCTGATGTCACAGATATAGGGAATGAGATGTCATAAACCGTGGAGGAGTCTATGGGGGGGATTGATGTCTTAAATGCAGTGTTTTGATGCCCTAATATGTCTTTGATATCAAAAAGTGTGAAGTGTCATTAGAATGTGTTGATGTCATATGTTCCCCTTCATACTACAACTTTGTTCTGAGTCATCAAACCAGAGGTACACGATCACACTGTGTGTCTCTGTGTTATGGCACAAATACGGATGTGATGTCAAATATAGTGTGTGAGATGTCATGTGTAGACGTTGCTTTCTCAGAAACAGTATGTGTGATATCAATATATTGATTGATGTATAATATACAGCTTGATTCATACATATAGGGCGGATGCCCAAAAGATTTTTATGTCTGTATTCATCCTGAAAGTGCTGTCATTATAGAGTGTGTGTGATATCCCCAAGAATGGGTGTGGTATCATTGTACCGGGGTTTCAGGGCATACAGTGGTGTGCCAATACAAGGGTGAGATGGAGATATAACATTTGTGTTGTCTTGGTGTGTTCTCATTTATATTTTTTGTGATGCCACAAGCATGGGGGTAATGCGGACGCAAGGGTTTAAGTCATAAAGATGGATGCACGTTTTGTATAGTGCCTAAGTGTCAACAAAAAAGGGTTGATGGTATACTACATTTTGGTCTGAGGTCATCATTAGATGGTTGTGATGACCAGAAGTGGATGCAATGTCAATTTTTTGGAAGTGATGTCTGAGTACAGGGATGCGTGCATAAAAATGTTTTCATATCATAAAAGTGGACGTGATCCCTTTAAATAGTGTTTATGAGGTAAAAAAAACAGGGTTTTGGATGTCAACAAAAAAGGGTGTATAAGATGGAAAGGGGTGTGGAACAATACAGGGGTTTGTGAGGAAAACAAAACATGAATATGTATTGATAAAATGGATAGGGGCTCATATTAGGGGATGAGATCTCTAATACACTTTTTGTGAATCATCAATACAGGGATTGATGACAATGATACTGGGGATAAGTCAAATATTGTGCTGATCCTTTAAAAAATGGGGGGTTTGATGTCGAATGAGGATGTTTTTCTTCCACAGTGCAAATAGCACCAACGCAGGTGTGATTATACAAGATGGGGTGTGGTGTCATACAGTCGGTGTGAGACACAGATTTTTTCTTGTGTCACATGAAGGGTTTTAAATTCCCCTACATACTGGATTTGGGGTTTCTACATAAATTTGTGAGTAAAATTTTCAGTGTGTAAAGATTTTCAAGTAATGTTTTGTTATAGGTGCAAGATGTCACAATAAGGGGGTGTGAGTTACATAAAAATTGGGTGATTCGTGGAGGGGTTTTGAGGGCAAAGTACAGTGTGGGGTTTTCTCATATAGTGGTGTGACTCATTCGTGGGGACAAAATCATTAATCGGGGGGTTTGTGTTTTAAAGAGGTGTGATGCCATTTACGTGAAATGTATCATAATAGGCCGAGTTTTGGTGTCACAACACAGGGTTTGGATGTTATACAATGGGTGGAAGTCAAAAATTTAGTGCATAGGATGTCAAAAATAGGGGAAGTATTCATAATATTTTGGGTTTGTGTTATCGAAAAAAACGGTTTGGACCACAGATCCAGTTGATGGGGGGTCAGATATTTTGGACGTGTGTCTAAAAAAAGTGTGGATTCGAAAAAGAGTGGATTAGTCAAGGTTTTACATATGATTTCAACTATAGTGGAGGGATTTTTACATAACTGGTTTGATAAAACTGAACTTTTTCTTGAAAAACACATATGTGGGGTGATATCAGAATGGTTCGGGAAAGACACAAGGGTTTGTTCTCATAACGTGGGGATCCCATAAAAGTAATAAGTCGAAAGGAAGTTTTGAGTCATAGAAGAGTCATTTTAGAGTCACCCTTAGGGTCTGTGATATCATAAACATAGATGAAATTTCATATCAATGTAAGCGTGTGTGTCATGAATACAGCGCATGTGATGTATAAATATGGGTTTGTTGTCATAAAAGGGTGGATATGATGTCTGTGTACGATCTATGGTCATATCACCTGTATCCCCTCATATTGGTGGTGGCGTCACAAAGTGGGGTGATGAATAAGAGGGGAGGAGGGCGTTAGAACATTTTTAAAAAACATGAGCTTGTGTATCATAACAGATTTGGGGTGAAAGTATATGGGATATGTTTTCCAAAAATGTATGTGCCATGACTCATACAGGTAGTTTCCCGTTCTATAGAAAAAATGCATGTTATTTTTTGAGGAATTTGTCTAAAGTTATAGGTGTTTTGCATAATTACAGTGGCCGTGATGTACAAGGGTGTATGTGATGTCAATCAGTTGGTGGGGTCATAAAAACGATTGCATGTGTTGCCTGAATACAGACTTGTGATGTCAAAAGATGGGTGTTGGTCACAAAAAATCAAGGTGTCATAAATAAGGGGGCTTGATATCACAAAAATGCTGGTTTTGGTATAAAAAAATATATCTTTAAGGGGCCCGGGTACAGGGGATGGATGTCAGATATACGGGTTATGCATAGAAAGGGGGTGTGAGTCATAGATTTTATGTGATATCATACAAGTGGAGTTTGCATATTATTCAAAAGATGTCATAGACTTTGGTGTGGTATATACTACAAGGGGGGTTATAGATCAATAATCGGGTGTGATGACACGGTAGAGTGGATTTGCTGTCGATAAAAAAGGGTAATGGAGAAAAAAGAAGATTTGATTCACAAATAGAGTAAAATTATGCATCAGCGTGGGTTGTTTGGATATTTTACTGATATTTTGATAAAATTTTGTATGGTGGTGCCTACAACAGTGGTTTAAATTCTTTGATAGAGGGGTGTCTCACCTATGCAGTTAGGAGTTTTTGCTGTCAGAAGAGTGGTTGTACTTCTTTACCGGTTTTCATGTAAAATATGTGGATATGAATTCAAAACCAAGGGGAAAGTGATGGGACAGATGGGTTGCTTGATGTCACAGATATAGGGAATGAGATTCAAAAAACGGGTTTGGATGTCATATGGGGGGGATCTTGTCTAAATGCAGTGTTTGTGATGCCAAAATACTGATCATGGAATAAAAAGTGTGAATTGATTCAGTGATGTGTAGATGTCATAGTGTCCCCGTCATGATTAAATACTTTTTTGTCTCGACACAGAGGTAATGATAACACGGGGTGTGCATCGGGTTTTGGCCAAAATCGTGACTGTATGTAAAATATTGGTGGATGCATGTGTAGCGTTGCTTTCTCAAAAGAAAAAGTATGTGTGTTCATTAATTGCTATGGTCAAATATATACCTTTGATGTCATCATATAGGGTGTGATGTCAAAAAAGATTTATGTCATGTCATTCATCCAAAAAGTGCTGTCATTCTTGTGTTGTATCTCCAGAAAAGGGGGTGGGGTTTCTTTGATCACGGGGTTTTCAGGACAACATACAGGGAAATGATCTCAGAACAATGGGTGAGAGGGGCAGATAAAAAACATTGTGTTGTCAGTTGTTTTCCATCATGTTTTGTGATCCCACGAAGAATGGAGGAAATGCGAGCTGCAAGGGTTTTTGAAGTCAAAAAGAGGGGATGGACTTTTTTGTATGGCCCCAAGTTTCATACATAAAATGGGTGTGATGGTTACTACAGTTGGTCGAGGAATCTTAAAGGGGGTTTTTGTGATGACCAAAACGTGGTGCAATGTAAAAAATTTTTTTTGGAGTGATGTCATGATACAGGGATCGATGTCATAAATAATGGGGTTTTCTATCATAAAATGGGACGTATCCCTTTAAAAATAGTGTTTATGAGGGGTACCAAACGGGGGTGTGATGTATAAACAAAGGGTTTGATAAGTGGAAGGTGGGTGTAGACAAGATACAGTGTTGTGAGGTAACAAAACTATGATTGTATTGTATAAAGGGATTGATGTCTCTATATAGGGATAGATCTCTAAACCTTGTTGTGAATCATCAATACAGTGGAGTGATGACAAGATACTGGGGATTGATGTCAAAATTGTGCGTATGCCTTAGAAATGGTGGTTTGATTCTAACTGAGGAGTTTTGTTTTCCCATGCAAATTGCTACACATACCCAGAGGTGATGTATAAAAGGAGGGGTGGGTGGCCCCAATACAGTGGGTTGATGACAAGATTATTTGCTGTGAGTCAATGTATAGGGTATATATTGCCCTACATACTGAGTGGTTTAAAATGAATTTGTGAGCTAAGAAGTGTTAAGCTTCAGGTAGATTGATGTTATAAGTGCAATGATGCCCCCAATATAGGGGGTGTGTGTTACATAAAATTGGGCTGATATATGGGAGGTTTGATGGCAAAAGAAAGTGTGTGTGCTGTCTCTATAGTGGGTGTGAGTCATGGGGTGTGGAGGGAAAATCTTAAAATTACGGTGGTTTGCTTTTTTAAGAGGATGTGCCCCCCCATTACGGGGAAAAGGGTATATCATGGGCCCCGAGTTGTTGTCCAACACGAGGTTTGGATGTTATACAGATGGGTTGATGTCAAAATATAGTGCATAGGAGTCAAACATATAGGGATGTGATACATATATATTTTGGGTTGTGATTATCAAAAAAAATGGATGTGACGCACAGACCCATTGATGGGGTCAGATATGGGGACGTGATGTCAAAATAAAGGGTGTGAGTCGTAAAGGTGGATGTGATTATGGGTATTACATATGATTTCATACATATAGTGGGGGGATTATACATACCGGGGTTTAAAAATGATACTTTTCTGTGTAAACAGATACTTGGGGTGTATAGATATGGTGTCTGTGAAGTACACAAGGTTCTGTTCTCAAAACTGTGTGGATGCCTATAAAGTAATAATCGAAAAGGGAGGTGTGTGAGTCATAGATGAGTCATTTTATATGTCCCCCTATTTGGTGACTGTGAATCTAACGTAGATAAAAATGTCATATTAATGTTTGGTTTTGGGCATGAATACAGCCATGTGATGAAAAATATGAGGATTGTTTTTCATAGATGGGATAGATTCGTGTCTGCTTTGATGGCATCATAGCCACCTGAAATCCCCTCATTTTGGTGGATGCGTCGACAAAGTGGGGTAGACATATAGGTGGATGTGATGGCAGTTAAACAGTTTAAAGACAACATGAGCTGTTATCATAACAAGTGTGGGTGGAACGTATATAGGGATATGATGTCCAAACGTAGTATGGCCATGAATCGGATACAGTGTAGGTTTCCCGTTCATATAAAAAGGCATGTTTTTTTTACTGAGGAAGTTGTCAAAGTTTAGTGGGGTGTCTTGTCTAATTACAGGGGCCGTGATGTCACAATAGAGTGTAGTGATGATATAAATTTTGGGTGTGGTTTATGAAACGTTTTGTTGTGTTGCAAAATACAGACTTGTGATTTTTAAAGAGTGGGTGTTAGGTCACAAATTAATCCAGGATGTCTACAAAAGGGGGCTTATACACACATAATGCGGGTGTGGTTTAATCAATATACCAAAAGGCCCCCGGTCAGGGGTGCGATGTCAGATATCTGCTTTTGATGAATGAGAAGAGGGGTGGTGCTAGATGGTGTGATATCTACAAAGTGGATTGGTTGTCATTTGTGTTCAAAAATTTCCCCATAAAATTGTGCTGGGGTTCTTACAAAAGGGGGGGGTTTATTATCAATAATCTTGTGTGTGACCTGGTAGAGTGGTTTTTGCGTCAATAAAAAGGGTATGAGTGAGAAAAGAAGTTTTTGTGTACAAATAGGTGATTTATGTCATCACGGGGGTGGGGTGGATTATAGGGCATATTTTTCGTATATATATGGTGGGTCCTACAAACTGGGTTTTATATTGATAGGTGGGGTCTCCCCTGATGCAGATTATGGAGTTTTCTGTCAATAGAGTGGTTGTCTCTCTTTACAGGTGTGTTTCTGTCAAATTTGGATAAAATTTTCAGCCAAGGGGATGTGATGGGACAGAGGAGTTGCTCTGATGTCAAGATTAGGGAATGAGAGTCATAAAGTGGATGTGATGTCATATGGGGGGATTATGTCAAAATGCAGTTTTTGTGAGTCCTAATAGATCTTTGATACATAAGTGTGAATTATGCATTAGAATGTGTATGATGTCATATGTGTGCCTGCAGACTTAATACTTGTTCTGAGTCACGACACAGGGTACATCGATACAAACTGTGTGTCATCGTGTTAGGGCCAAATAAGTGACTGTGATGTCAAAAATAGTGTGTGAATGTTTTGTGTAGACTTTGTTTTCAGAAAATTTGTGAATATATAATTGCTTGTGTATAATATACACTTGATTTCAACTATAGGGCTGTGATGTCATAAAGAGTTTATGTCAGTCATTCATCCGAAAGTGCTGTCATTAAGAGTGTTTGTATTCCAGAGAAGGGGTGGGGTATCATTGATACACTGGTTAGGCAAGATTCAGGGATTAGTCTCAGTAAATGGGTGGATGGCAGAATAACTTTGTGTTGTCTGTGTGTGATTCACTTAGTGTTTTGATGCCCGAATAAAATGGGGGTAATGCGAGCTAAAGGTTTGAAGTCAAAAGGGGGAGGACTTTTTGTTGTGCCTAAGAGTCATCAAAAAATGGGGGTGATGGTTAGTACGTTGTTTGAGGTCTCATTAGAGTGGTTTGTGTGACCAAAAACAGTGGTGAAATGTAGTATTTTGGAGTGAGTCAGAGTACATGGAGGGAGTCAAAATAATGTGGTGCTTCATAAAATGTGGATGATGCTTAAAATAGTGTTTTGAGGGTCCCAAAAACGGGGGTGTGGTCATCCCAAAAAGGTGTGATAAGAGGGAAAGAGTGGGTGTAGCCCCGAACGTTTGGAGGTAAAAAAACTGTGAATATGTATTGTATACAATGGTAGATGTTCATTTTATAGGGATGAGATTCATAATACACTTGTTGTGAATCATAAATACGTGGATGTGAACAATGTTTAATGTGGATATGATGTAAATATAGTGGGGTGATCCCTTTAAAATGGGGGTTGTGTGTAACGGGGTGTGTTTTTTCCCAGGCAAATATGCACATACGCGAGTGTGTGTCATAAAGGAGTGGGTGAGGGGGAAATACAGTCGGTGTGAGACACAGTTTATTTGCTGTGATGTACGTATAGGGTATATATTGCCCTACTCTGGATGGGGTTTTCATACATAAAGTTGTGACTCAAAGTACAGGTGTGAAGACTTCAATAATGTGTTTTAAAGAGTGCAACGATTCAACTTAGTGGGTGGATTTTACAAAAAATTGGGGCGGATATCAGTGGGGGGTTTTTTGAGGGCAAAGTACTGTGTGTGCTTCTATAAGTGGGTTTTGACCATTCTGATGTGAGGGAAAATCTTTAATCGTGGTTGCTGTTTTAAAAGAGGATTGATGCCATCAAAGTAAAAGGGTATCATAATGGGCCGGTGGGTTTTAAAAACACAGAGGTTTGTGATGTTATACAGACTGGGTGGATGTCAAAATTTGAAGGATGTCAAACTTTATACGGATGTGATTATATAAATTGGTTGTGATATATCGATAAACGGATTTTAAAACAGCCCCAGTTGATGGGAGGTCAGATATAGTGGAGTGTGTAAAAATAAAGGGGTTGGGGTTCGTAAAGAGTGGATTGATGTAAAGGTTTTACATTATTTCTACATTATGGGGGTGATGTCATACATAACTGGGTTTGAAAAAAAGAACTTTTTGTGATAACACAATACTGGGGGTGTGATTAATAGGGTTTTCTGGAATACACAATGGTTCTGTTTTCTAACGTTGTGATCCATATAAGAGATAAGTCGAAAAAGTAAGTGGTGGTCATAATAGAGTCTTTTTATGATGTCACCTATTTGGTGCGTGATCAACACAGTAGATAAAAGCATATCGAAGTAATGCGTGTGATGTCATAAATCGCCATTATGTAAAAATATGAGGATTTTTTTGATTTGGGGGTATGATGTCAGTGTACTGCTCTGAGGCATACATATGCCACTGTGTTTTCCCCATAGTTGGTTTTGTTTGGGCCCAAAAAGTGGGGTGATGCATATAGAGGGATGTGTGGCAGTTGAACGGTTTCAAAAAGAATAGAGCTTGTGTAGTCTAACAGAGTGGGGGTGAAAAACGATATAGGGATATGATGCCCCCTAAACTTTAGTTTCCCATGACTTGGATAAGGGGGAGTGTTCCCGTTAAAGCAAGGGGAATGTTATTTTTCTAGGAAGTTGTCTAAAAGTTAGTAGGGTTTGTCAAAATTTACAGTGGCCGTGAGTCAAAGAGGTATGGATTCATAACAGTGGTGTGGGGTCATGAAACGTTTGCATGGTTGCCATGAATAAGACTTTGATTCATAAAGAGGGGGTTTTGGGTCAAAAATTAATCCGGATGTCATACAAAGGGGGTTGATATCACCAAAATGCTGGTGTGGTATAATCAATTAAAATAATGCCCAGGTAAGGGGATGGATGCAAAATTTTTTCCCTTGTGACATAGAAGAGGGGTGTGATGAAGAGGGGTGTGATATCTACGGGGGATGTTTTGTCTATGTAGTTCATAAGATGTATAGACATTGGGTGGGGTTCTAATAAAAGGGGGGTTTATGATCAAAATCTTTGTGTGATGCATGGGTGGGATTTGCTGTCAGATATAAAGGGTTTATGTGAAAAAAAGTTTTGATGTCAAATAGAGTAATTTTGTCCCCGTGGGTGGTGGCTATATCGATATTGTTCGATGCATAAGTTGTGTTTTTGTCCTAAATACAGTGTGTTTTATTCTTTAAAGAGTGGGTGTCATCACCGATGCAGATTATGGGTTTATGTGCGATAGAGTGTTGTACTTCTTTCCCGGGTGTGTTTCATGTCAAAAAAAGTGGTATAAATTTAGAACCACGTGGATGTGTGGGCAGAGGAGTTGCTCGATGTCCAGATATAGGGAAATGGGGGTTTTAAAAAACCCTGGATGGAGTCATATGGAGGGGATCTGATGTCCTGAATGCGTTTTTGTGTGTCCTAATACTGATTTTGATTCATAAAGTTTTGAATTGATTATTAGAAGTGTATATGTCATATTGTGCCCTTATGATTAATACTGTTCTGTTCATCGACACAGAGTACATCGAAACCCCCGGTTGTGTATTGTGTTATGGCACAAATACATGACTGTGATGTAAATATATGGGTGAGATGTCGTGTAGACGTTCTTTCTCAGAAACATATGTGTTTTCAATATTTTGCATATGAATTCTCAATATACAGCTGTGTTTTTCAAAAAAGGGGGATTCATAAAGAGTTTATGTTGTCATTCATCCCTGAAATGCGTTTTTCATAGATTTGGGTGATATCACCAGAGAATGGGTGGGGTTCATTGATACAGGGGTTTCGGACAAGCAAAAAGTGGATGTAGTTCAATAAAAGGGTGGATGGCAGAAAAAAACTTTGTGTTTCATTGGTGTCTCTCTTAGTGTTTGTGTTTGCCACGAAGAAATGGAGGTAATGCGAGACTGCAAGGGTTTTGAAGTCAAAAAGAGGGATGCGCGTTTGTTAGTGCCAAATGTCATACAAAAAATGGGGGTGAGGGTAACGTACTTTGTTGAGGTCATCTTAGAGGGGTTTTGTGATGACCAGAAAAGTATGCAATGTCAGATATTTTTGGAGTGATTTCATGAGTCAGTGGATGCATGTCATAAAAAATGGGGGGTCATATCATAAAGGGACGTATCCCTTAAAATAGTTTTTATGGGTAACAAACAGGGTTATGTCATACATAAAAAGGGGTGTGATAAGAGGAAAAGGGTGGGTGTGAGACAAGAACAGGGGTTTGAGGAACAAAATGTAAATATGTTTTGTATAAAAGGGATGGATGTCATCTAAAAAGCGGTAGATTCATAATACACTTGTTTTGAACATCAATCGTGGATGTGATAAAATGATACTGGGGATATGATGTCAAATTAGTGTGCGTGATCCCTTTAAATGGGGTTTGATGCGAACTGAGGATGTGTTGTTTCCACAGGGCAATTGTACACATACGCGAGTGTGATGTCATAAAAGGGAAGGTGTGACGTGGAATACGTCGGTGTGAGCACGATTTTTTGGTGATGTCACATGTATAGGGTTTTTATTCCCCTACATTGGAGTGGTTTTACTAGAAGTTGTAAAGTCTTAAGAAAAGTGTGGAAGACTTCAGGAGTAGATGTAAATTTTAGGTAACGATGTCACAATATAGTGGTGGATTTTACAAAAAATTTTGGGGGTAAAACAGGGGAGGGGTTTTGATGGCAAAGATAATGTGTGTGCTGTTCTTAGTGGGTGTGCGTCATTCTGAGTGACGTGAAATCATTAATACGGGGTTTGCTGTTTTAAGAGGTGGGGATCCATTACGGGCAAATGATCATACATGGGCCGAGTGGGGTGTCGCAAACGAGGTTTTGTTTATACAGACTGGGTGTATGTTAAATAAGTGCATGGGATGTAAACTATACGGGATGGTACATTAATTTTGGTTGTGATACATCGAAAAAGGAGTGACACACAGACCAGTTGAAGGGGGGTCAGATATATGGACGTGTGTATAAAAAAAGTGGTGTGATGTCGTAAGAGTGGATTGATGTCTAGGTATTACAATGTTTCAACTATAGGGAGTATGTCATCATACACTGGGGTTTGATAAACTAAATTTTTTCGTGAAACCAGATATGTGGGTGTGATATCAGATAGGTTTGTGAAGTACCAATGGTTTTCTCAAAAAACTGTTGTGATGAAAATTAAAGTAATAAGTCGAAAAGGTAGGGGTGTGTGACCATAGATAGATCTTTTTATAGTCCCCCTTTTGCTTTGATATCATACACAGTAGATGAAATGTCATATGATTAAGCGTTGTGTCTGAATACAGGCATTGAGTATAAATACTGGGGATTGTTGTCATAATGGGGATATGAAATTGTACTGCATCTATGGCATAATATGCACCGTATCTCCTCATATTGGGTGTGTGGCTCAAAAGGGGGTGATGACATTAGAGTGGATTGATGCAGTTAGAAATTTAAGACAGACATAGATTTTTTTGTAGATAACAGATTTGGGGGTGAAAGTTAATGGATTGAGCCCAAAAACGTAGTATTTTTTTTCCCATACATGGGATCATGGTAGGTTCCCTTTCATATAGCAAGGGGATGTTTTTTTTATTGGGGAATTTGTTTAAAGCTTGTAGGGTCTTGCATAATTAGTGGCCGTGTGTCACAAGAGGTGTATGTGATGTCAAACTTTGGGGTGTGGTGTCATAAAAACATTGCATTGTTGCCATGAATACAGATTGTGATTTAAAAGAGGGGTGTTGGGCCCAAAAATAACCCAAAAATTGTCTACAAAGTGGGCTTGATCCACAAATGTGGTGTGGTTTAATCAATATATAAATAATCCCAGGTACAGGGGATGCATGTCGATAACGGTTGATGACAGAGAAGAGTGGGGTGAGTCATAGAGTGGTGGATATCTTTTGGGTGTGTTTCATATGTAGTTCATAAGATGTCAAGACATTGTGGCTGGGTTCATACATACAAGGGGGGGTTATATGATAATAATTTGTTGTGACACTGGTAGAGTGGTTTGCTGGAAATAAAAAGGGGTATGAGTGAGAAAAAGAAGATTTGATGTCAAATAGGTGAATTTATTCACCAGCGGGGTTTGGGAAATGGCAAAAACGCATATTGTTGATGCATATAGTATGTGGGTGTCCACATCAGTGTGTGTTAATAATTAAAGAGGGGGTTCATCACGTGTGCGTTATGGAGTTTATGCTTCAATAGAGTGGTTGTACTCTTTTTCCCGGGTTTGGTTTTTCAGTCAAAATAGTGGATTGAATTCAAACCACAGGGATGTGATGGACAGATGAGTTGTTTGATGTACAGATATAGGGAAGAGATTCAAAACCGTGGATGTGATGCATATGGAGGGGATTGTTTTCATGAATGCAGTTTTTTGTAGCCCCAATACTGAATGGTATCAAAAAAGGTAAATGTATGCATGTGAATGTGTATGATGTCAATGTGTCCCCCGTCATGATTTAAATATTTGGGTTCTGAGTCATCGACACAGAGGTACATCGAACACACTTGTGTCTCTGTGTTATGGCACCAAATACAGTGACTGTGATGTAAATATATGTGTGAGTTTTATGTGTAGACTTTTGCTTTCATAAAAGAGAAAGTGTGATATCTATATTGATTGATGTCTAATATCCCAGCTTGTTCATACAAAAGGGCTTGTTTGTCATAAAAGTTTTTGTCATTCATTCACCCTAAAAGTGCTTTTCCCATAGAGTGTGTGTGATATCTCCGAGAAGGGGTTTGGGGTATCATTGTAACTGGGTTTCGGAAAAAGCAAACAGTGGTTACCCCAGATACAAGGGGTGGATGGAGAATAACATTTGTGTTTCAGTGTGTGTCTCATCTATAGTTTTTGTGACCCACAAATGAATGGAGGAAATGCGAGACTGCAAGGGGTTTGAAGTCATAAAGGTGGATGCACTTTTTGTATAGTGCCTAAATTCATACATAAAATGGGTGATGGTATCGAAAATTTGGTTGAGGTCATCTTTAGATGGTTGGATGACCAGTACGTGGATGCAATGTCAGATATTTTTGGGAGTGATGTCTGAGTACGTGGTTCGATGTCATAAATAATGTGGGTATACAAAAAATTTTGGACGGACCCTTTTAAATGGTTTTTATGAGGGGTCAAAACAGGGTGTGATGTCTACATAAAAGGGGTGTATAAATGGAAAGGGGGGGTGAGACACAGATAAGGGGTTTGTGAGGTAAAAAAAACTAGTGAATATGTTTTGAAACAATGGATAGATGTCACATATTGGGGAAGGGATCATAAAACACTTTTTGGGAATCATCAATACAGTGGATTTGATGAAAAGTACTGTGGATATATGTCAAATATATGTGCTGATCCTTTAAAATGGGGGTTTTGATTTTTTTTAACTGGGGTTTGGGTTTTTTTCCCACATTGCAAATATGCACAATCGCAGAGTGTGAGTATAAAAGGGATAGGTGTGAGTGGTCAAATACGTCGGTGGGGAAACCCCAAAAATTTATTTTTGTGTCAAGAAGGGTATTTTTGCCCAAATACGGGATTGGTTTCATACATAAATTGTGACGTCAAAAGTACAGGGGT
>JAJLRB010000522.1:0-36012 GCA_020976825.1 Odocoileus hemionus | reverse complement strand
ATTAAAGAGAAAGTCGAAAAGGAGGTGTGTATGCATAGATAGAGTCATTTATGATGTCACGTATTAGTGACTGTGATATCAACGAGTAGATAAATGAATGTATACAATGGTGTGATATCTGAAAAAGTGCATTGATTCATAAATATTGGGATTGTGGTCATAGGTGGGGTTATGATGCATGTGTGTGCATTTGAGGCATACTTTGAAACCCTGTACTTTTTCATTTGGGTGTATGGCGTCGACAAAGTGGGGTGATGACTATAGAGTGGAGTGATGGAGATAGTCGGGTTTAAGACAGACATAGGCTTGTGTAGTCATACCACAGTGGGGGTGAGAACGATAGTGGATATATGTCCTAAACGTGTATGTCCTTGACATCGGGTACAGTGTTAGTTTCCCCTTTCATATACCAAATGTGAGATTTTTTTACTGAGTATGTTGTGTAAAGCAATTTGGTGTCTTGTCAAATTACAGGGCTGTGATGCACAAGTAGAGTGTAGTGATGTCATAAGCAGTGGGGGTGGTGTTGAACCTTTTGCAGTTTTTGCATAAAAATACAGACTTGTATGTCAAAAAGAGGGGGTGTGAGGTCAAAAATTAATCCAGGATGTATACTACGGGGTTTAAAAAATCAAACAAAAATGGGGTGGGTTTAAAAATCAATTACTAGTAAAGCCCCATACAGGGGATCGATGGCGTTTAAGGGGGTTAATGACAGAGAACGTGGGTTGATTTTAAAAAGGGGGTGTATTCATACAGAGGGAAGTGATTCATAGGTTTTTCATAAGTTGTCAAGACTTTGTGGCTCTGGTATCATACATAAATGGGGGTTTGACGATAACTGTGTTGAGGGACACGGGTACGAGGATTTCTGTCAGATATAAAGGGTGTGTGTGAAAAAAGAAGATGTGAGTCCCGATGAGGAATTTTGTACTCAGCGTGGGTGTGATTCATATATACTGAAATTTTTGTTCGATACTATAGATTGGGGGTGTCTACACAGTGTGTTTTATAAATTGATAGGTGGGTGTCATCAAAATGATACAGATTATGGAGGTTACTGTCAGATAGGGGTTGTATTGTCTTTAACGGTGTGTTTCATGTAAAATTAGGGGATAAATTCAAAACCCATAGTGGATTGAGGGGACAGATGGAGGTGGTGTGAGTCATGTTGGGGGGAAATGAAATGTCATAAAACGTAAAATTTGTTGTCAATAGAGGGGATCTATGTTGAATGCATGTTTGTGTTGTCTTTTCTATGATCATTGATATTAAAAGGGGGGAAAAAATGTTGTCCTGTAGAAAAGGATGATGTAATAGTGTTTTTAAAATTCCTAGTTGTTTATAACGCACAGGGAATGAAAAAAGTTGTGTCATCTTGTGAGGGCCAATACTTGGCATGATGTAAAATTTAAATTTTGAGGTGTCTTAGGGGTTTGGGATTGTCAAAAAGATTGTGTGTTCATTATATTGGGGTTGGGAAAATACATAGTGAGTCATCAAAAAAGGGCTGGGGGATTCATAAATTTGATTCATGTTTCATCCGAAGTGGTAAAAATTGAGTTTTGGTGATTGTCCAAAGGGGTGTGTTTCTTGTACTTGGTTTGAGACCTTTAAGGGGTTGTAGCCAGTACAGGGGTAAGGCGATAAAATTTTGTGTCATGTGTGTGTTTCATTATAAGGGCCCTTGCCAAAAATTGGAGGTAATGCTTAGTAATGGGAGCAAAAGAGGGTTACAAAGTTTGTATATGTAAGTGTAAAAAAAAAAGGGTTTTGTATACCACGTAAGTTTTGGGGAATATCATTGAATGGTTGTAAACAGGCATGGATCAAGTCAGTTATATTCATATGTATAAAGTAAGTGAGGGATGTCTAAAAATGTGGTGATGCCTAAAATTGGTTTTTGATGTTTCGTTTTTAGATGGCCAAAAGGGGTGGATGCAAAACAAAGGTGTGTAAGGGGAAAAGGGGGTTGAAACAAGAAATTTCGTGGGTTTTTGGGAAACAAAACTAGTGTGGTTTTTAAATAAAATTTGGAGTCATAATTAAGGATGAGCTAAAGATAATTGTTGTGATATCACAATAAGTGGTGTGATAAAAAAATTTGGGTTGTTTTGGAATTTAGTGTGCGTGATGACTTAGAAATGCAGTTTTGATGTTGTACGGTGATGATGTGATTTCTTCCCACAGGGTAAAGTTGCTGCACATACACACTGTGAATTGAATAGTACAAGAGTAGGTGTGGACGTGTAAATAGAGTCCGGTGAGATTAAAAGGGTTTATTTTGCAGTGATGTCACAAGTCAGCGTCTATATTGCCACTACATACTGATGTGGTTTCATACATAGATGTGTGAGGGTCATAAGTACAGTAGTAGTGGTAAGAACTTAAAGAGTAGATGTTTATGTTACAGAGTGCAACTGATATCACACATAGATTGGGTGTGAATGTCACATAAAAGTGGGTGTGATATTAGTGGAGAGTTTATTGATAACTAAAGATACAGTGAGAGTGCAGTCTCATATAGTTGGGTGTGAACGTCATTGTCTGAAGTGGATGTGACCCATCATAAATACTGTGCATTTGCAGCTATATAAAGAGGATGTGATGCCATCTACAGTGCAAATGATATCATAACATAGGCCGAGTGTGATTTTCAGCAACACAGAGGGTTGGGATGTTATACAGATTGGGTGTGTTTTCGATGTCATAAATATAGTGCATAGGATGTCACAGGTATACTGGATGAGACCAGTTGATGTGATGTCAAATATAGTGGAAGTGATGTCATAAATAAAGTGGTGTGATGGCGTAAAGAGTGGATGTGATATCATAGGTATTATACAAGATTTCATACATATAGTGGAGTTGATGTCATACATACACTGGGTTTGATAAAATTGATACATTTGCTGTGATGACACAGTTACAGTCGTTGTGAGGTCAGATATGGTGTCTGTGAAGTACACAATGGTTCTGTTCTCATAACACTGTGTGTGATGCTATATAAAGTAGATAAGTCGTAAAGGTAGAGTGTGTGATGTCATAGATAGAGTCATTTTATGATGTCACGTATATAGTGACTGTGATATCATACGCAGTAGATGAAATGTCATATCGTATACAATGCGTGTGATATCATGAATACAGTGCATGTGATGTCATAAATATTGAGGATTGTGGTCATAGAGTGTGGTTATGATGTCATGTGTAGTGCATTTGATGGCATACATATGCAACCTGTGATCTCTTACATAGTTGGTGTGATGGCGTCGACAAAGTGGGTGTGATGACATATAGAGTGGATGTGATGGCAGATAGAACGGGTTTCAAGACAGACATAGAGCTTGTGTAGTCATACACACAGTGTGGGTGAGAACGTATATAGTGGATATGATGTCCTAAAACGTAGTATGTGCCATGACAATCGGGTACAGTGTATAGTGTTCCCATTCATATACCAAGTGCGATGATATTTTACTGGAGTATGTTGTGTAAAGCATAGTAGGTGTCTTGTCATAATTACAGTGGCTGTGATGTCACAAGTAGAGTGTATGTGATGTCATAAGCAGTGGTGTGGTGTCATGAACCGATTGCATGTGTTGCCATGAATACAGACATTGTGGGATGTCATAAAGAGTGGGTGTGAGGTCACAAATTAATCACAGGATGTCATACATACAGTGGGTTTGATATCACACATAATGCTGTGTGGTAATAATCAATATACTCAGTAATGACCCAGGTACAGGGGATGCGATGGCAGATATACTGGGTGTATATGACATGAGAACAGTGGGTGTGATGTCATAGAGTGGTGTGATATCATACAGAGTGGAAGTGATGTCATATGTAGTTCATAAGTTGTCATAGACTTTGTGGCTCTGGTATCATACATACAATGGGGGTTATATGATCGATAATCTGTGTGTGATGACACTGGTACAGAGGATGGTGCTATCAGATATAAAGGGTGTGATGTGAGAAAAAGATGTAGATGTGATGTCACTATAGAGTGAATTTATGTCACTCAGCGTGGGTCCTAGATGTCGGATATCATATATACTGCATATTGTTCGATACATATAGTATGTGTGGTGTCCTACATACAGTGTGTGTTATATAAACATGATAGAGAATGGGTGTCATCACACTGATACAGATTATGGAGGTTATACTGTCAGATAGAGTGGTTGTATTGTCTTTACACGGTGTGTGTTTCATGTCAAATATAGTGGATATGAATTCAGAACCATAGTGGATGTGATGGGACAGATGGAGTGGCTGTGATGTCACTGAGGTATAGGGGATGAGATGTCATAAAACCGTGGATGTGATGTCATATAGCGGGGGATCTGATGTCATGAATGCAGTGTTTGTGATGTCATCAGTACTGATCATTGATATCATAAAGTGTGAAATGTGATGTCATGTAAGAATGTGTATGATGTCATATGTGTGCCCTGTCCTGATGACTTACATACTTGTTGTTATATCATCGACACAGAGGTACATCGATACAAACACTGTGTGTCATCTGTGTGATGGCACAAATACAGTGGCAGTGATGTCAAATTTATAGTGTGTGAGATGTCAGGTGTAGAGGTTGCATTGTCATGAAAGCAGTATGTGTGATATCAGTATATTGGTATGATGTCATAAATACACTAGCTGGGATGTCATGCATAAAGGGCTGTGATGTCATAAAGCTTTGATGTCATGTCATTCATTCCTGAATGTGCTGTCATACATAGAGTGTGCGTGATATCGTCCAGAGAGAGTGGGTGGTGTTAATCATTGATACTCTGGGTTTGAGGACAAGCATTACAGTGGATAGTAGTCTCAGATACATCATGGGTGAGATGGCAGATATCATTAACATTTGATAACATCTTGTGTTGTCATGTGTGTGTGATCTCATCTATAGTGTCACGATGCCCCACGAATCTCCATGGAGGTTAATGCGATGACTGTCCAACAACTGGTGTGATGTGACAGTCACAAAGAAGTGGTTACGAAGATTTGTATAGTGCCTAAGATGTCATATACTAATAAATGGGTTGGGTGATATCCTACAGTACAGTTGGTCTGAGATCATCATTAGAGTGGTTGTGATGACACAGGTACAGTGGATGCAACGTCAGATAATATAGTCGGAGTGAATGTCATGAGGTACAGTGCAGCGATGTCATAAATATAATGTGGGTGGTCATGCCATAAAATGTGGATGTGATGCCTTCAAAAGTTTTTATGAATGGTACGCAAACAGGGGTTGTGATGTCATACATACAAAGGGTGTGACTAAGATGGAATTTGAAGTGGGTGTAGAAACACCGAGAAGATACAGTTAGTTGTGAGGGTAACAAGCCCATCTAAGTATCCTAGTGACATAGAGGTAATTGTATACAATGGATGATGCATGTCATCACATGATACAGCGCATGAGATCTCATAGATACACCCTAGTTGGGATACGACATCACATCCAGTGGATGTGAGACAGTAGTTACTGTGGGTGGACTTTGAGCGTTCAACTATATTGTGCGTGTTGCCTTGTTAGAAATGGTTTGGTTTGATTGTCGTAATGTGAAGAGGCGATGTCTTCACAACAGGCAAAGATGCTGCACGTAATACGCAGATTATGAGGTCATACAAGAGTAGGTTCCCTGAGACGTGGGTTCAATACAGGTCCAACCGTGTGTCGATTGACAAGGCATAGTTTTTGCTGTGATGCAGTGTCACCATACTTGGTGCCACACTTGTTTTGCAACCTATATTGCCACCCGCAGTGATTAATGGTCATCATAACATATAGTGTTGGCGAGGTCCTAATTTACTTGTTTGAGTGAGTCCACTTAAGCAGTAGATCGTGAATGTTACAGAAAACTGCAACAACAGCATGTCACACATAATTAGTGGGCTGTGATGTTCACATTAAATGGTGGGGATGTGATATTTGTGGAGAGGTTTTTGATGGCAAAGATACAGTGGTCGTTGCTGTCTCATATAGGGTGTGAACGTCACATGTCTGATGTGGATGTGACATCATAGAATACTGAGGTTTGCTCTTTATAAATGAGGATGTAGATGCCATCTAGAGTGCAATTGATATGTACATAGGCAGTACACACACAACTTTAAACTGGCCGCAGTGGTCCGGTGTCAGCAATACACAGTAGGGGTGAATGGATGATATACAGATTGGGTGTGATGTCATGAATATAGTGCATAGGGATGTCACAGGTATACTGGATGATGATATCATATATATTTATAGGTTGTGATATCATCGATAGACTGGGTGTGACGACACAGATCCAGTTGATGTGATGTCAAAATATAGTGGAATGATGTCATAAATAAAGTGGTGTGATGGCGTAAAGAGTGGATGTGATAACCATAGGTATAATACACAAGATTTCATACATAAGTGGAGGTGATGTCATACATACACTGGGTTTGATAAAATTGATACATTTGCTGTGATGACACAGTTACAGTCGTTGTGAGGTCAGATATGGTGTCTGTGAAGTACACAATGGTTCTGACTCATAACACTGTGTGTGATGCTATATAAAGTAGATAAGTCGTAAAGGTAGAGTGTGTGATGTCATAGATAGAGTCATTTTATGATGTCACGTATATAGTGACTGTGATATCATATGCAGTAGATGAAATGTCATATCGTATACAATGCGTGTGATATCATGAATACAGTGCATGTGATGTCATAAATACTTGAGGATTGTGGTCATAGAGTGTGGTTATGATGTCATGTGTAGTGCATTTGATGGCATACATTTGCAACCTGTGATCTCTTTACATAGTTGGTGTATGGCGTCGACAAAGTGGGTGTGATGACATATAGAGTGGATGTGATGGTGCAGATAGATCGGGTTTCAAGACAGACATAGAGCTTGTGTAGTCATACACACATGTGGGTGAGAACGAATCTAGTGATATGATGTCCTAAAAACGTATAAAGGTGTGTGAGGCCAATGACATCGGAAAAAATCTTTACAGTGGTTAGTGTGTTTCCCTTTCCCATTCATATTATATCCACTCAGTACCAAAGTTGCGATGATATTTTTACCTGAGCGTATGGGTTTGGTGTAAAAAAGCAAGTAGCAGTTAGGAGTGTGTCCCTTGGTTGGTGTCATAATTACTGAGTGGCTGTTGATCGTCACAAGATAGAGTGTAATGTGATGCTCCATACTATAACAGTGGAGGTGCCACAGAGGTTGTGGTGTTCAATGAAAGAACCGATTTGCATGTGTGTTGGGGGCCCGGACATGAATAACAGTGACTGTTTTTGGTGATGTCATAAATGAGTGGAGGTGTTAGGTCACTAGTAATACTAAGAATCACGCAGTGATGTCATAAACCATTACCCGTGATGTTTGTAGAATCACACAAAATGTGGATGTGGTATAATCAATTTACTCTCAGTAATGACCCACCGATACAGGGATTGCAGGAGTTGTCAGGAATAGATTAACGTGGGGTTTAATGAAGAGATGATAGAACACGTCGGGGTGTCTTTTATCTACTGTCGAGTGTCATGAGTTGTTGTGATATGTGTGTACAAGAAAGTGGATGTGATGTCATATGTTCAGTTCATAAGATATCAAGAGACTTTGTGTTGGCTGTAGGTATCATACATTACGATATTGGGGGGGTTATTATGATCGATAATCTGTGTGTGATGACACAAGGCGTTACGAGTGGATGTGCTGTCAGATATAATAACGGGAGATATACTGTGTTTGTTTCGCGTCATCGTGTGATTGTGAGCAGAAAAAAGAAGATTTGTTGTCAGCATTATGAAGTGATTTTATGTCGACTCAGCCTAGTTATGGGGTGTGGATGTGCACAGATAATACTGCAAATTAATTGTTCTCGATAGCTATCATAAGTCATTGTTGTGGGTCCTACTAAACATACAATTACAGTGTGTGTTAATTAACAATCGATAGAGTGGGTATGTGCCAAACCACAAACTCGCCCAAACCAAGACAACTGATACAGATTATAAGTTTGTCGCAAATCTGCTTGTAGCAGATATGAGGTAGGCGTGTGGGTTGTTATTGTTCTTTACACGGTTGCACATGTTTCATGTCAAATATAGTGGATATATGAAATTCATGAGACCAATGTAGTGGATTGTGATGCGTGGACAGATGGAGGTGGCTGTTGATTGTCACCTACTGGATACTAGGGGCGATCGATGCCGGATGTCATCAAACCGTTGGATGTAGGATCGCGCACGCTAGCTCTGGTTGTGATCTAGTGATGTCATCGAAGTGCAGTTGGTGCTTGTGCGGTGTCATCCAATATTCTATCGATCTTGGTATTGATTTTTCACAATGTCTTGGATTGATGGTTGATGGTCATGTAGAATGTGTATGATGTCATATGTGTTGCCTTGTACAGTTGACTTATAATATGTTGGTTGAGTGTGAGGTGTCTTGTCGAGACACAGCGAGTACATCGATATACAAATACGTTGTTGTGTCAATCTGTGGTGATGGCACCGAAATATCTGTGCGGCTGGTGATGTACAGAATATAGTGTGGTGAGATGTCAAGCGCTTGTGCGCACGAATTCCGCCAATATTTGTATCTTGGAAAGCCAGGACTATGGAGAACTCGATATATATATATCCTAGGTATGATGTCATAAATTTAATAGCTTAGCACATGACTACCAGGATTGTCGAATACATATAGGGCTGTGATGTCATTAATAAGCGTTGCTATTGGTCATGTCAATATCATTCTGATGTGCTTTGTCATACATAGTAGGTGTGCTGAACTGAGGGATATCCTACCATAGATGAGGTGGGTGATGCGAGACACTCTCAATGAGGTGATGTGAGTGGTTAACATTGATATCTCTGGGTCTTTGTAGGACGAAGGCGATATTATACTCAGTGGGTGTAGTCTCAGACTCCGCTCTAAATGGGTGTGAGTGAGATGGCAGGATATCACAATTTGTGTTTGTCATCTGTTCTTGGTTGTGATATGACCTCCGCTCATAGTGTCTGCTGATGCCTACGATATGAATGGCACGTAGGGATCGGATGATGTTAATGCTTGGCCGGGAGGGATCGTGCAATCGTGAAGAGAAGTCATACTAGATGTGGATGCTAAGCTCTTCGCGCCTCGCTAGCGCTGGATGCCTAAACCTTCTCACTAGTAATCTGTCAATACATAAAATGGTGCGTCGTGATTGTCTAAGTACACGTAAGGTTAGGTTCTGAGATCATCATTAGAGTTGGTTGTTGGAGTTGTACACAGGATATCAGTCGGAAGCAATGTCTAGATATAATCTCGCATTTGGAAACCAGATCAGACTCCGTCTACCCTAGTGAGTACAGTAGCATTGCGCTGTCCATAAAATAATGTGGTGTGCAATGTCACATAATGTAATGTTTTTGTATGTGATGCCGTTCAATAGTGTTTCTGATGAGATACGCAAACAGCGGAGGTTGCATATGGTCCTCTACCATTACAAAGGGTTACCACCCTTGTGATAAAGATGGAAAGACTATGATGGTGGGTGTCGAGACAAAGGAAGATTTAGTGGCAGTGATTGTGATGGTAACACAATACTAGTGCAATATGTATTGGCTATACAATGGATTATGATTGTCAATCATTATATGAATCGCCCTCGGAGATTACCTCAAGAGATACACTTATGTGTTGATCGATCATCAATACAGTGGAACATGAGGTGATGACTCTCAGTTAGAATACTGTGGGGTATTTTAGAGATGTCAAATAGTGCTCCGGACCTTCCCTTAAGGGGCTGTGATGCTTTCGCTAGAATCAATGGTGTGAATTTGAGTAGAATGTTTTCGTAACGCCAAATTGAGAGATGTGATGTCTTCCTCAGGGCAGAAAGATTGCTCGCCACATACACTGTTATATATGTCGAATCGTAATATACAAGGAGGGTAAGAGTGCAGAGCGCAAGTCCTCCGGTCGAAATTTGCTGACTAGTCGGGTATTGTTCAATGGACAAAGGATTATTTTGCTCGTGATGTCACCAGTGTATCAGGGTATAATGTATTGCACGCCAATGCTTTTTACTGATACTTGGATTTGGTGTTTCGATTATCATACAGTCCATAGATGTTGTGAGAAATGTTAATAATGTTTCTAGTAGTGTGAAGATCCTTGGAAGGAGTATAGAATGTGAATGTCTCAACATAGAGTAATAGTCAAAGATGTCACACATATAAGTAGGGGTGCCACCCTGGATCCGTGTCATGTAATAAAAAGTGGGTTGGTTGTGATATTGAGTATGGATAAGGATGAGTGAATTTGTAATTTGCATGGAAAAGATTACAATGGGGTCCCCCCACTGTGGATGTCATACATACACTGGGTTTGAAGTAGATAAGTCGTAAAGGTAGAGTGTGTGATGTCATAGATAGAGTCATTTTATGATGTCACGTATATAGTGACTGTGATATCATACGCAGTAGATGAAATGTCATATCGTATACAATGCGTGTGATATCATGAATAAAGTGCATGTGATGTCATAAATATTGAGGATTGTGGTCATAGAGTGTGGTTATGATGTCATGTGTAGTGCATTTGATGGCATACATTTGCAACCTGTGATCTCTTACATAGTTGGTGTGATGGCGTCGACAAAGTGGGTGTGATGACATATAGAGTGGATGTGATGGCAGATAGATCGGGTTTCAAGACAGACATAGAGCTTGTGTAGTCATACACACAGTGTGGGTGAGAACGTATATAGTGGATATGATGTCCTAAACGTAGTATGTGCCATGACATCGGGTACAGTGTTAGTGTTCCCATTCATATACCAAGTGCGATGATATTTTTACTGAGTATGTTGTGTAAAGCATAGTAGGTGTCTTGTCATAATTACAGTGGCTGTGATGTCACAAGTAGAGTGTATGTGATGTCATAAGCAGTGGGTGTGGTGTCATGAACCGATTGCATGTGTTGCCATGAATACAGACTTGTGATGTCATAAAGAGTGGGTGTGAGGTCACAAATTAATCACAGGATGTCATACATACAGTGGGTTTGATATCACACATAATGCTGGTGTGGTATAATCAATATACTCAGTAATGACCCAGGTACAGGGGATGCGATGGCAGATATACTGGGTTAATGACATGAGAACAGTGGGTGTGATGTCATAGAGGTGGTGTGATATCATACAGAGTGGAAGTGATGTCATATGTAGTTCATAAGTTGTCATAGACTTTGTGGCTCTGGTATCATACATACAATGGGGGTTATATGATCGATAATCTGTGTGTGATGACACTGGTACAGAGGATGTGCTATCAGATATAAAGGGTGTGATGTGAGAAAAAGAAGATGTGATGTCACGTATAGAGTGAATTTATGTCACTCAGCGTGGGTGTGATATCATATATACTGCATATTGTTCGATACATATAGTATGTGTGGTGTCCTACATACAGTGTGTGTTATAACATTGATAGAGTGGGTGTCATCACACTGATACAGATTATGGAGGTTATACTGTCAGATAGAGTGGTTGTATTGTCTTTACACGGTGTGTTTCATGTCAAATATAGTGGATATGAATTCAGAACCATAGTGGATGTGATGGGACAGATGGAGTGGCTGTGATGTCACTGATATAGGGGATGAGATGTCATAAACCGTGGATGTGATGTCATATAGAGGGGATCTGATGTCATGAATGCTAAAGTGTGAATGTGATGTCATGTAGAATGTGTATGATGTCATATGTGTGCCCTGTCATGACTTACATACTTGTTGTTATATCATCGACACAGAGGTACATCGATACAAACGTGTGTGTCATCTGTTGTGATGGCACAAATACAGTGGCAGTGATGTCAAATATAGTGTGTGAGATGTCAGGTGTAGAGGTTGCATTGTCATGAAAGCACTATGTGTGATATCACGTATATATTGGTATGATGTCATAAATACACTAGCTGGGATGTCATGCATAAGGGCTGTGATGTCATAAAGCTTTGATGTCATGTCATTCATCCTGAATGTGCTGTCATACATAGAGTTGTGCGTGATATCGTCCAGAGAGTGGGTGTGTGTTATCATTGATACTCTGGGTTCTGAGGACAAGCATACAGTGGATGTAGTCTCAGATACAAATGGGTGAGATGGCAATATAACATTTGTGTTGTCATGCCTGTGTGATCTCATCTATAGTGTCCATGATGCACGAATCCCATGGAGGTAATGCGATGACTGTAATGGTGTGAAATGTCACAAAGAGTGGTTACGAAGATTTGTATAGTGCCTAAGATGTCATACATAAAATGGGTGTGATATCCTACGTACAGTTGGTCTGAGATCACATTAATCTAGAGTGGTTGTGATGACACAGTACAGTGGATGCAACGTCAAATATATTCGGAGTGATGTCATGAGTACAGTGCATGCGATGTCATAAATAATGTGGTGTCATGCCATAAAATGTGGATGTGATGCCTTCAAAAGTTTTTATGAATCGGTACGCAAACAGGGGTGTGTTGATGTCATACATACAAAGGTGTGTGATAAGATGAAAGAGTGGGTGTGAAACACATAAGATACAGTGGTTGTGAGGGTAACAAAACTAGGTGAATAGGTATATTTGTAATTACCCATGGTATATGATGTCATCATTATATTAGCGCATGAGATCTCATAGATACACTTGTTTGCTGTGATATCATCAAATACAGTGATGATGACAGAGATACTGTGGGCTATGTGTCAATTATCATGTGCGTGATGCCTTAGGAAATGTGTGGTTTGCTGTTCGTACTGTGTAGGATTGGCGACTTCTCAACAGCAAGCCTGGCTCACATACGCAGCATTTATGAGGTCATACACAAAGTAGTGCAGACTGTCAATACAGTCGGGTGTGGATGACAAGGAATTATTGCTGTTATGTCACATATATAGGAATATATTGCCCTACATACTGGAGGCTGTTTCATACATAGATGATTTGTGAGGTCATAGTTGTACAGTAGTAGTGAAACTTAAGCGTAGATGTGATGTTAACAGAGTCAACTGATGTCACACATATAGTGGTGTATGTCACATAAAAGTGGGTGTGATATTAGTGGAGAGTTTGATGGCAAAGATACAGTGGGTGTAGCTTTCTCATTAGTGGGTGTGACTCATGTCTGAAGTGATGATGACATCATAAATACAGAGTTTTGCTGTTATAAAAAGATTGATGCATCTACATGCAAATGATATCATACCATAGGGCGAAGTGTGGTTCAGCAACACAGAGGGTGGATGTTATACAATTGGGGTGTGATGTCATATAATATATGCATAGGATGTCACAGGTATACTGGATGAGATATACATATATATATAGTTTGATATCATCGATAGACTAGGTTGACGACACAGATCCATTTTGATGAGATGTCAAATATATGGAAGTGATGTCAAATAATAAAGTGGTGTGATGGCTAAAGAAGTGATGTGATATCATAGGTATTATACAAGATTTCATACATATAGTGGAGGTGATGTATACATACACGGGTTGATTAAATTGATACATTTGCTGTGATGACACAGTTACAGTTTGTGAGGTCAGATATTGTCTGTGAAGTACACAATGGTTCTGTTCTCATAACACTGTGTGATGATGCTATATAAATTAGATAAGTCGTAAAGGTAGAGTGTGTGATGTCATAGATAGAGTCATTTTATGATGTCACAGTATATAGTGACTGTGATATCATACTCAGTAGATGAAATGTCATATCGTATACAATGCGTGTGATATCATGAATACAGTGCATGTGATGTCATAAATATTGAGGATTGTGGTCATAGAGTGTGGTTATATGTCATTTAGTGCATTTGATGGCATACATATGCAACCTGTGATCTCTTACATAGTTGGTGTGATGGCTCGACAAAGTGGGTGTGATGACATATAGAGTGGATGTGATGGCAGATAGATCGGGTTTCAAGACAGACATAGAGCTTGTGTGTCATACACACAGTGTGGGTGAAACGTATATAGTGGATATGATGTCCTAAACGTAGTATAGTTGCCATGACATCGGGGACAGTGTTAGTGTTCCCATTCATATACCAAGTGCGATGATATTTTTACTGAGTATGTGCGCAAGTTCTAAAGCATAAGTAGGTGTCTTGTCATAATTACAGTGGCTGTGATGTCACAAGTAGAGTGTATGTGATGTCATATAGCAGTGGTGTGTGTCATGAACCGATTGCATGTGTTGCCATGAATACAGACTTGTGATGTCATAAAGAGTGGTGTGAGGTCACAAAATAATCACAGGATGTCATACATACAGTGGGTTTGATATCACACATAATGCTGGTGTGGTTATAATCAATATACTCAGTAAGGTGATGACCAGGTACAGGGGATGCGATGTCAGATATACTGGGTTAATGACATGAGAACAGTGGGTTGTGATGTCATAGAGTGGTGTGATATCATACAGATTGTGGAAGTGATGTCATATGTAGTTCATAAGTTGTCATAGACTTTGTGGCTCTGGTATCATACATACAATGGGGGTATATATCGATAATCTGTGTGTGAGATGACACTGGTACAGAGATGCTGCTGTCATATATAAAGGTGTGATGTGGAAAAAGAAGATGTGATGTCACGTATAGAGTGAATTTATGTCACTCAGCGTGGGTGTGATCTGCATATATACTGCATATTGTTCGATACATATATATGTGTGGTCCTACATACAGTGTGTGTTATAACATTGATAGAGTGGTGTCATCACACTGATACAGATTATGGAGGTTATACTGTCAAGATAGAGTTGTTGTATTGTCTTTACACGTTGTTTTCATGTCAAATATATGATATGAATTCAAACCATAGTGGATGTGATGGACAGGATGGAGTGCTGTGATGTCACTGATATAGGGATAATGTCATAAACCGTGATGTGATGTCATATAGAGGGGATCTGATGTCATGAATGCAGTGTTTGTGATGTCATCATTACTGATCATTGATATCATAAAGTGTGAATGTGATTCATGTAGAATGTGGGTATGATGTCATAAGTGTGCCCTGTCATGACTTACATACTGTTTTATATATCATCGACACAGAGGTACATCGATACAAACGTGTTGTCATCTGTGTGATGGCACAAATACAGTGGCAGTGATGTCAAATATAGTGTGTTGAGAGATGTCAGGTGTAGAGTTGCATTGTCATGAAAGCAGTATGTGTGATATCACGTATATTGGTATGATGTCAGAATACACTAGCTGGGGATGTCATGCATAAAGGGAGTGATGTCATAAAGCTTTGATGTCATGTCATTCATCCTGAATGTGCTGTCATACATAGAGTGTGCGATATCTCCAGCGAGAGTGGGTGTTTATCATTGAGACTCTGGTGTTTGAGGACAAGCATACAGTGGATGTAGTCTCAGATACAATGGGTGAGATGGCAGATATAACATTTTGTGTTGTCATGTGTGTATCTCATCTATAGTGTCCATGATGCCACGAAATCCCATGGAGGTAATGCGATGACTGCAATGGTGTGAAGTCACAAAGAGTGGTTACAAGATTTGTATAGTGCCTAAGATGTCATACATAAAATGGTGTGATGATCTACGTACACTGACATTGTCTGAATCCATCATTAAGTGGTTGTGATGACACAGGTACAGTGGATGCAACGTCAGATATATTCGGGAGTGATGTCATGAGTACAGTGCATGCAGATTCATAAAATAATTGTGGTGTCATGCCATAAAATGTGGATGTGATGCCTTCAAAAGTGTTTATGATGTACGCAAACAGGGGTGATGTCATACATACAAAGGTGTGATAAGATGAAAGAGTCGGGTGTGAACACAGAAGATACAGTAGTTGTGAGGTAACAAACTATGAATATATATGTATACAATGATATAATGTCATCATATATAGCATGAGAATCTCATAGATACACTTGTTGTGATATCATCAATACAGTGGATGTGATGACAGATGATACTGTGGGTATGATGTCAATATATTGTGCGTGATGCCTTAGAAATGGGTGGTTTGATGTCGTAATGTGAGGATGGATGTCTTCAACAGAGCAAAGATCTGCACATACGCAATTTGTGAGTCATACAAGAGTAGGTGTTGACGTGTCAATACAGTCGTGTGATGACAAGGATTATTTCTGTGATGTCACATGATAGGTAATATATTTGCCCTACATACTGGATGTGGTTTCATACATAGTGGTGTTGTGAGGTCATAAGTACATAGAGTGAAGACTTAAGGCAGTAGATGTGATGTTACAGAGTGCAACTGATGTCACACATATAGGGTGTGGATGTCACATAAAAGAGGGGTGTGATATTATGGAGAGGTTTTGATGGCAAAGATACAGTGGGGTGTGCTGTCTCATATAGTGGGTGTGACGTCATGTTCTGAAGTGGATGTGACATTCATAAAATACTGTGTTTTTGCTTTTATAAAGAGATGTGATCCATCTACAGTGCAAATGATATCGCATACATAGGCCGAGTGTGGTGTCAGCAACACAGAGGTGTGATGTTATACAGATTGGGTGTGATTCATTAATATAGAGTGCATAGGGATGTCACAGGTATACTGGATGTGATATCATATATATATAGGTTGTGATAATCATCGATAGACTGGGGAGTGTGACGACACAGATCCAGTTGATGTGATGTCAAATATAGGGAAGTGATGTCATAAATAAAGTGGGTGATGGCGTAAAGAGTGGATGTGATACCATAGGTATTTATACAAGATTCATACATATTTAGTGGAGGTGATGTCATACATACACTGAGGTTTGATAAAATTGATACATTTGCTGTGATGACACAGTTACGTCGTTGTAGATGTCAATATGGTGTCTGTGAAGTACACAATGTTCTGTTCTCATAACACTGTGTGTGTGATGCTATATAAAGTAGATAAGTCGTAAAGGTAGAGTGTGTGATGTCATAGATAGAGTCATTTTGATGATGTCACTATATAGTGACTGTGATATCATACGCAGTAGATGAAATGTCATATCGTATACAATGCGTGTGATATCATGAATAAAGTGCATGTGATGTCATAAATACTTGAGATTGTGTCATAGAGTGTGGTTATGATGTCATGTGTAGTGCATTTGATGGCATACATTTGCAACCTGATCTCTTACATAGTTGGTGTGATGGCGTCGACAAAGTGGTGTGATGACATATAGAGTGGATGTGATGGCAGATAGATCGGTTTCAAGACAGACATAGAGCTTGTGTAGTCATACACACAGTGTGGGTGAAACGTATATAGTGGATATGATGTCCTAAACGTAGTATGTCCATGACATCGGGTACAGTGTTAGTGTTCCCATTCATATACCAAGTGCGATGATATTTTTACTGATATGTTGTGTAAAGCATAGTAGTGTGTCCTTGTCATAATTACAGTGGCTGTGATGAGGTCACAATAAGTGTATGTGATGTCATACAAATACAGTGGTGTGAGGAGTCATGAACCGATTGCAATGTTGTTGCCATGAATACAGACTTGTGATGTCATAAAGAGTGGGTGTGAGTCACAAATTAATCACAGGATGTCATACATACAGTGGTTTGATATCACACATAATGCTGGTGTGGTATAATCAATATACTCAGTAATGACCCAGGTACAGGGAGCTGCGATGGCAGATATAACTGGGTTAATGACATGAGAACAGTGGGTGTGTGATGTCATAGGTGGTGATATCATACAGAGTGGAAGTGATGTCATATGTATTTCATAAGTTGTCATAGACTTTGTGGCTCTGGTATCATACATACAATGGGGTTATATGATCGATAATCTGTGTGTGATGACACTGGTACAGAGGATGTGCTGTCAGATATAAAGGGTGTGATGTGAGAAAAGAAGATGTGATTTCACGTATAGAGTGAATTTATGTCACTCAGCGTGTGTGATGTCATATATACTGCATATTGTTCGATACATATAGTATGTGTGGTGTCCTACACATACAGTGTGTGTTTATAACATGATAGAGGGTGGGGTCATCACACTGATACAGATTATGGAGGTTATAACTGTCAGATAGAGTGGTTGTATTGTCTTTACACGTGTGTTTCATGTCAAATATAGTGGATATGAATTCAGAACCATAGTGGATGTGATGGGACAGATGGAGTGGCTTGATGTCACTGATATAGGGATGAGATGTCATAAACCGTGGATGTGATGTCATATAGAGGGGATCTGATGTCATGAATGCAGTGTTTGTGATGTCATCAATACTGATCATTGATATCATAAAGTGTGAATGTATGTCATGTAGAATGTGTATGATGTCATATGTGTGCCCTGTCATGACTTACATACTTGTTGTTATATCATCGACACAGAGGTACATCGATACAAACGTGTGTGTGTCATCTGTGTGATGGCACAAATACAGTGGCAGTGATGTCAAATATAGTGTGTGAGATGTCAGGTGTAGAGGTTGCATTGTCATGAAAGCAGTATGTGTGATATCATATACTATAATTATGATGTCATAAATACACTAGCTGGGATGTCATGCATAAAGGGCTGTGATGTCATAAGCTTTGATGTCATGTCATTCATCCGAAATGTGCTGTCATACATAGATTGTGACGTGATATCGTCCAGAGAGTGGTGTGTTATCATTGATACTCTGGGTTTGAGGACAAGCAAACAGTGGATGTAGTCTCAGATACAATGGAGTGAGATGGCAGATATAACATTGTGTGTTGTCATGTGTGTGATCTCATCTATATGTCCATGATGCCACTGAATCCCCATGAGGTAATGCGATGACTGCTGTTAATGGTGTGAAGTCACAAAGAGTGGTTACGAAGATTTGTATAGTGCTAAGATGTCATACATAAAATGGGTGTGATAGTCCTACATACAGTTGGTCTGAGATCATCATTAGAGTGGTTGTGATGACACAGGTACAGTGGATGCAACGTCAGATATATTCGGAGTGATGTCATGAGTACAGTGCATGCTGATGTCATAAATAATGTTGGTGTCATGCCATAAAATGTGGATGTGAATGCCTTCAAAAGTTTTATGATGGTACGCCAAACAGGGGTGGTGATGTCATTACATCAATAAATTTGGTTTAAAAATTATTAATTGAATTGAAAAGGGTTGACAAAGGGGTTAAAATAAAAATTTTAAAAATGGGGAAAATTTAAAGGGTTGATAAGTAAGTTACAAGGGTGTTAGCGTTTAAATGTTTGTAAAGGTTCAAATGGGGGATAAAGTTTTTAAAAAGGGGGTTGTGATTATAAGAGATTATTGAAATGTGTGATTCATATAAGATTATTCATAATCTGTGATTTTAATGATGTATATATTAGTTGTTAGGTTTTCTGTGATTTTTGGGGTTTGGGGTTTTAATGTGTTGGGGTTGGAATGATTGTAGTTTAAGGGTATGGCGTGATTTAAAATGTTGGTGAAAAGGGGTAAAAATGGGTTGTAAAGTTGGAACAAAGGTATTTTTTATGTAAAAGGTGTTTTTCTTTAAAAGGGGGTTTTTTTAGTGTGTATTAAGGTTGGTAATACGTGGTTTTTTGGATTATTTGATAAAGTGGGGGTCAAAAAATTTTGGGGTTCATAATACGGGGTTTTTTAAAAAATGGGGGGTTAAAATATTGGTAAACAAAAATTTGATAAATCGGGTTCAAAATGGTATGCAGGAAGGGTTGGTTCATAAGGGTTTAAATTTAAATTGTATTCATATTGGGTTAAAAATTAATTGGGTTATATCAAATTTTGTGTTTTTACAATGGGGTTAAGAATGGGGGGGAAAAAGAGATGTTTTTAAAAATATTGAAAGGGGGGTTTCTTTATGATATTTTTACTATGTGTGTTGTCTATTTTTGTTATAAAGTTGGGGGTCTACTACATTTTGGGGTTTTTAAAGATAGAGGGGTTTATGTCTTATGGTTATGTCAATAGGTTGTTTGCCAAGGTGTTTGGACATGTGGGGTTCAGAATAGGGTTGACAAAGGGTGTGTTCATAAAGGGATGTTAACGGGTGGTTAAATGGTTGATTCTAATGTGTTGGAGTCATGTAGTGTTTTTAATTTGCTGTGATTTTTTTTATATTCCCGGTAGAAAATTGTGTATTATGCACATAAGTCAAGTGTGTAATTTGTGGATGCAAAAGGTGCATGTTAAATAGTGTGAATTATTAGTTGATGTATAAACATAGTGGTTCGAAAAGGGTTGATGAAATAAAGTTTGATGTATGCTTTCCCGGTGTCCTTTTGAGTTTTTTCCCGGGGGTGTGTTCTATACGGGGTTTGGGAAAATGGGATTTCAAAATGGTGGAGATTAAATTGTGTTTCATTGGTGTTTATTAAATTTTCCATGTTGGAATTTAAGGGGAGCACAATTGGAGTTTATAGTGCTAAGTGTATCAAAAATGGTGAATTGTAAGTGTAGACTCATAAGGTTGTATACAAAAAGGGTTGCACGTAATTTGGTGAGCAGGTACGGGGGTTTCAAATATTGGTGTCCAAAATTGATGATGCTAAATTTTGTTACAAAGGGGTGTGATGTTCAAGGTTATAGTGAAAGGGGGTAACAAAAAGGGTTGTGATAAAAAAAGGGGTATTTAATGTTGATTTCAAATAGGGATTAAACATTTGATTCACAATAAGGATGGTAAGATTTGGTTTTAATAATGTTGATGCAGAATGTGGTTGTGTCGTAATTGGGGTGATGCTTAAAAGGGAAGTTTCTGAATATGTGGGATAGAATAGTTTGAATTAAATTTAATGGTGTATACAGGTTTTTTTTTGGGGTGCAAATGGGATTTTCCCTTATTTGATGTGGTTTCATTAATGGGTAAGGGCTAGACAGTGTGGTAATAATGTGGTGGGTTAAAATGAAAATTATGGGTTGTTTAAAAGTGATGTGAAATAGGTTTGGGGATAAAGGGGTGGTTAATTGGGTTGAGCAGTTGAAGTGTGTGTCATAAAATATTGTTTGTTAAAGGGTTGAAATAATGAAAGTATATAATACCCGGAGGTGTGGCACAGAGTGAAGATTAACATTGGGTTGGGGAAATAAAGTAGGTGTAGTATAGGAGGGAAATTATAATATAGGGGTGTATTATCATAGTGGTTTGGGAAAAGTTGTGTTCAAATAGGGGAGGGGTCTAAATAAAGTGTGGTGTGGAAAATTAGGAGTTGATAATAGGTTAAGTTCAACAATGGGGGAGATTAAAAGGGTTGATTAAATTTGGGTAATTTTATGATTTAAATTATATTTGTTGGTGTTTAAGTAACAGGTTGTAAGACAGTGGTGGGTTAAAATGTAAGTTTAAAGTGTGTGGGGAAAGAAGATTAATTGTTTTTAAATTGATTTTAGAGTTTATTTATCGTAACTGGGTAAAAATTGATAATTGTTGATGAAATTTGGGGTTGGGATAGTGTGTGATGTTTTGGTATTTTTGTCATACATTGTTGTTTTTAAGTTGGTGGCAGAAAGGGGTGTGTTAAATAGATGGTGTGATGGCGAAGAGGGGTTTCAAGAAAATAGATTTGTGTAAGTCTAAACGGGGTGAAAGAAAAAGTGTATTATCTAAAGTATTGGGGATTTGTAATGTTTTTTCCCATTCATAACAATTTATGATTTTAATTTGGGAGAAAAAGGGTTTTGTAAATTTAATGGTTGTGAAAAGTAGAGTGTTGTATGCATACAGGTGTG
This sequence comes from Odocoileus hemionus, assembly GCA_020976825.1. Lineage (NCBI taxonomy): Eukaryota > Metazoa > Chordata > Mammalia > Artiodactyla > Cervidae > Odocoileus > Odocoileus hemionus. The sequence goes on along the minus strand of JAJLRB010000522.1, from coordinate 14,215 downwards.
TTGTCAGTAACAGTGTTTTTTATAGTGTGATTAAGGGTGTGAGGAAAAATTAATTGGATTTCTTACATAAAGGGGTTTTATATATTGTGGGTAAAAATTAAATATATACCGTACGGGGTTGGGATGAAATATATGGGTTAATATAAAGTGGGTGTGTTGGTGTGGCTGATGATTTAATGATAAAGTGTGTTTGTGTCAAATGGTGTTTTAAAAGTATTTAAAATTGGGGTTTTTGTATAAATTTTGTCGGACATGGACAGGGGATGTATGGGTTATTGTTGGAAAAAAAAGATGTGTGTATTATGAAATTTGTACTCAAGGGGGGTGATTCATATGTATTGGTTGTATTGATTGTGGTTTTCAAAAGGTGTGTTATAAATGTTTGGGGTTTTATAATGATTACAAATTTGGGTAATGAGATGTGTTAACGTTTTAAAATTATGCATAAGGGTTAGACCTTTTTGGGGATGCAATGAGGGTGGACCCCAATAAGGGGTTAAAGGAAGAGGGTGTTTTAAGATGGATTGGTTATGTTGTGGGTATTTTAAGTTTTTTTAATAAGGTAATGATTATTAAAGTGTTGATTGTGTTTGATGGTATGACAATTTTTTATTCATCCCCGGGCATAAAGTGTTTTATTGGGGGAAATTCATGAAATTTAATTTTGGATGGCAGTGTGAGGTGAAGGGAAATGTTTGAAAAAGGTTGGTAATTTATATTGTGTTATAAAAATTAATTTCCAAAGGTTTGATGTCATAAGTTGGTTCATTCCTGAAGTGTGTAAAAAGTGTGTGGTTCAGTCAGAGTTGTTGTTACATGTACGGGGTTTGGATTAATTGGTTTAGTCTATCATTGGGATGGGGGGTTATTTGGGTTGGGTTCATTCATTGCCCGGGGAATCCATGGGGAATGTACGATGGTGAAAACAAAAATGGTTCGAGAAAAAATTTGGTTAATAAAATGGGTGGTTCATTACATTGGTGTCATTTTTTGATTTAGTGTTGGAAATCGATTTGGAGGTAGAAATTGATGAGGGAAGTAAAATGGTTTATAATTGTGTTCAGATAATATGGTTTGCTTAAAAAATTTTTGAGGGTCCAAAAGGGTTTGTTCCCACAAGGGGGAAGTGAGGGAAAAAGGTGGATAAAAGAGTGGTTGGAAAAAATAGTGTTTGGTAAATTAAGTATATGATTTAGCAAGATATTTATAATAAGGTGGATATGATAATGTGGGAAAATACATTTTTTTTAAAATTGGTGAGGATTTTTTTGGGTGGTTTTGAAGTGTTTAACCAGGAAAGGTTTTTAATCAGATGTTGAAGAATTGGGATAAAAGATATTGTGGGATTTAAATGGTTTGAAATGGATTGGGGTTTTTACAATGGTATCTACTTAAGTATGGGTTTTACAAAGAGTTGGCTGTACAAAGGGGGAATGACATATGATGTTGATGTCCAAAATGGGAATGGGGGTTGAGGGATTTACATAAGGTGTGAATTGTGGAGTTTTGAAGGGTTTGGTAATTTAAAGGTCATTTGAATATGGGGATATAAATTGGTTTTTTATAAAGGGGAGGTTCTGGGAAAATGTTGGGATTGGTTGTTTCGAGTGGAGTGATAAAATTGGGGGTTGCATAAATAGGATGGATGCACTTTATTGATTGTTCATAAATAGTGTGAATCTATAGAGGGGTGTGACAAAATGTTGTTGATAAATTAAGGGGAAGGTATATTATAAATTTATTAAAAGGGGTGAATTATTAAATTTAAAATTAAAAAGTGGTGATAACTTTAATGGTTTGGAGAAATAAGTGTGTGATGACACAGTAAGTCGTTTAGTAAATTGTGTTTTTAAAAAATGGTTTTTATTAACTTGTTGTTTATAAATAGATAATTGAAGGAGATTTATGTTAGATAGAGTAAATTTATGATGTCACGTAAAACTGGATCTACAAAGAATTTTGTTATAAATGGTGAAAAGATAGTGTGGTGATTTTAAATTTGGGGTTTTTGGTAATTTGTTAATCGGTATGTTTGATGGCATACAATGCCTGTGATTCTTATAATTTGGTGTGAGGCGTAAAAGGGGTGATTTAGAGTTGTGGTAGTTTAAAGTGGGAAAATTTTGTTTATAAAAGGGTGGGAATTTGGTATAAGAGTTTTCGATAGGGTCGAGAAAAAATTTGGGTATCAAAGTTTGTTAATTTTAAATGGTGTTTTAGTTTGTTAAAGAGGGTGTTTTTATGTTTTATTAATTGATTTTAATGGGTTGTGGAAAAATTTATGTTAAATGTGGTTGAGTACAAAAGGTTGTATATAGGGTTGATTAAACAAAAGGTGTAAATCGTGGTTAATAAAAAATTGGGGATAAAATGGTTAGGTTAATAATAGGGGGGATGTGTATTGGGGTTTATATAAAAAGGGGTTATATTATAAAAATTTTATAAAATGGGGTGTATATGTAAAGGGGTTTAGTAAAAATTGTGATGTATACAATGGGTGTATTATGAAAGGGGGTTTAAGTAGATTGGCATTTAAAAGGGGTAATTAAGTGGGTGTCTAATACGGGTTTATTTTAGTTTTGAAGTGGGTAAAATTTTTTTTGGGTTGGTAAATTTTTCCCGTGTGGTTTATGTCATTATAGTGGTTATTTTTAAAATTAGGGTTTCGAAATGGGGTGTATCATAAAAGGGTGTGTTTCAGAAAAATTGGGTATTTAGAAGGGTTTAAGTTTTTTGGTTTTTAGAAAGGGATGAATTCATAAAGTATGTAAATAAATTTGTTGATTATAATGAATGTAGATGTATTTTGTAATAATATGATATCTAAAAAAATATTGATTTAAATAATGGAATTAAATTTGTTATAAGATGTGTAAAAAAAATTTACAAAAATATGTAAATTAAATTAGTGTGTCAAAAGGGTGTTTTAATAATTTGGATGTCATAATTTAATGTTTTAAAAAGGGTTGTGTCATATGATGAGTTATCATGGGGTGTCATTCATAGGTGGGGAATATTTGGTTCAGATTTCAATTGGTAATGGGTTTCTATCAGTGGGTGTTCAATATATGGGTAAGGGGTAACCCATGGTTAATGGGGTATTGAAAGGGTAATGAAAAATTGGTTGTGCTTATGGGTGATGCAAAATGGGGGTATTCTTACTGAATGGTGTATCAAAAGGGTTTTTAAAGTAAAAGGGGTTTGGATAAAATTTAATGGTTTGGGAACCAGTAAGTGGTTGAACAATTAGTGGGTAAAATTTTCGTGATATTATGGCCCAAAAAAGGGTTGGATTAAAATAATGGTGTTGCAAAAAGGTGGTTGGAAAAAAAAAGTGTGATAAAAAGGGTGGATCTACAAAATTAGGTTTATAATTAAATGGGGAAGGTAATTGATAAAAATATGGGGATGTTTAAATCATGGATGAATATATAATGGGTGTGTAAAATTGGTTGTAATTAATATGGGTAGCAAAAAAGGTGGTTACAATGTGGTTTGGGTAAAGGGGTTGTTCAAAAAGTTTTGTTACAAAAATGTTGGGGCATCTTTGGGGAAATTAATATGTGGTTCAAAAAATTTGGTTGATCATACAACATTGTGTGGTTTTGGGTAGATTTGTCTATTAAAAGTTAAAAATTTGGGTGGTATTAAATTTAGGTATCATAGGGGGAAGTTCAAAAAGGGGAAAAGAGGGTTTTGTCTAAGGGGGTGGTTTGTTAAGGTTGGTAAAAAGGAGTTTTTAAAATTGGGTTTATCATTTTGGGATCATAAGGGTTGGCTTCAAAAAGGGTTGGAGTTAACGTAAGATTGAAGAAAAGTTGGTTGGTGGTTAATAAAAAGTGATAGGGTGGGTAAAAGAAGGGGATGTAATATATGGTGTTGGTAAAAAGTGGGAGGGGAAAATTGATTTTTTAATAAAGAATTTTTCCCAAATTTAGTGTTTGAATTAAAAATTGGTGGTTAAAAGGTAATGGGTGGAATGTCTATAATTTTTTGATAAATTCTTGAGTATCATTAAGGTTGAAAAATTAGTTGGTGTTTAAGTAAAATGTTGGTGAATTGTTGATGTTAAAATTTTTATGTCAAAAAAGGGTGTGTGCCTATAAGTATAATTTCAAAATTTATGATATTTAATAATGTATTAAAATAATTTGTATAATTTAAGCTTGGTAATAATGGGATTATGAATAAGTTTTTATTTTTGGGTGATTGGCTTTTTGGGGAAATTTAATTTTGTGGTGATGTGGATTTTTAAGGACGAAATGGGTTTGTGTGGGACAAAGGGGGTAAAAAAAAGTGGATGGGAAAACGTTTGTAAAAATTTATTTCCATGGGGAATGGTAGATTTGATGAGAGTGTTTAAATTATATTCCTAATAGTTTAGTGCAGGGTTAAATATAGTGTGTTTTATAAGGTGGGGTTCAAAGGGTTAGGTGTGTTAAAAAGTGTGTTAAATTTTTGGGGCAAAAGTTATATGTCATAACAGGGGTGTGAAAACCCCATTAATTTTTGAAAATTTTGTATCCAAAAGTGGGTGATATCTAATACAGTGAAAAAGGGGTGGATGTGATTGTTTAATAGAAAGTGGTTTGTATCATTGTTTGGGGAAAAAGGGGTTTGATGATAAAGGGTGTAAAACCTATGATTGTTTAATCAAAATGGGGTTGAAAAAATTAATTTTGTCTAAGATTGTTTACTAAAGGGGGGTTTTGGGAAAAAAGGTTTGATGCAAAGGTGTGGTCTTCCGGTGGTGATTCAAAGAAGTGGTGTTCTTAGGTTATTATTTTCCCAAAGGGGTGGTTAAAATTGTTAAGTGTCAAAATTATGATTGTTAAAGTTTGGTTTAAAAGGGGATGTAGTTTAATGGATTTTAAAGATAATTATTAAATAGTGGTTGTATAAAGGTGTTTTTCATTTGATTATAGGGTTTTGGGAATTGTTTTAAAAGGGGTTGGTGTTTATTGATGTATATGGTTTTGTCATAATAATTTGATTCTTAAGCGGTTGTTAAAATTGGGTTTAAATTTCAAAAGTGGAAGGGTTTAAGTGTGTGTATGGAAAATGTTTTAACATTGTGTTTTTTTGGAGGAATTTGATGGCTATCAATTGGTTAGTCATAGGGTTATTATATGTAAAGTTGTTAAAATTTATTATGGCTATTGGGTTAATTTTGGGGTTAAGGGGTATATATTTGGGATTTTGCTTTTGGGTGATATAAACAGTGTTTGAATTTTTGTGTCGGTGGGGGTTGTTTATGAGGGCGGGTTTAGTAGTATGTGTCTAAACAATAGTGGGTTTTAGAAAAAGGGGGTAGGTTTTTAAATTATTGGTTTGTGCGTTTCATTTGGTTTGCCAAAATTTTTTTTAATAGGTTTGGGTTTTATACAAAAGTGGTTAAATTTAAAGGGTTGATATAACAGGTTGGTGTTGAATTTGGTGATCACTAGGGGGTGTTTGGTTATCAGGGGATGCGTTAGTAATTGGGGGATGTAAAAGGGGTTATGCTTAAAATGTTTGATGCCAAAAAGGGTTTGATGCTCAAAGGGTTGAGTCAAAAGGGGGGGAACAAAGAAGGGGTGAACAAAAGTTTATGGTTGAATAAAAAATATGGAGTATATACAAGGGATTAATTTAAAAATTTGAGGGAATTTCATAATAAGTTGGATTCATAAAATGGGGGTTTAAAAAAGGGTGAAAGAATGGGGGTTTTGGTTTAAAATGTGGGGGTTTAAAGGGGGTTTTTTAAAAATGTTTAATTTGGGGCAAAATCTTATACAAGGGTGGGTTTCAAAATAGGTTTGACAAATATTGTGTGGTTCATAATTTGGGGTTTAAGAATTGTGGGTAATGTAGGATGGTTTAAATGCAAGTGAGTCAAATATATTTTTTAAAATAAAAGTGGGTTGAATTAAGGTGTGTGAGGATAGGGGTTGAATTTTGGGTTTGCCATAAAAGTGGTTTTTAAATTTGTGGTTTATACAAGGTGGCTACAATAGATTTGGGGTAAAAGGGGGTGTGATGTTAAAAAGATTTTAAAAGGGAATTGGGCAACAGAGGGGGAATTTATCATTGTTGGTAGTGGGAAAGGGTTTAAGGGGAATATGATAAGTTTGTTAAGGAGTTCATTAAGGGTTGGAAAAATTTAGAGTGGTTAGAACAAATTTGGGTTTTAATAGGGGGTGTATGTAAAGGTTGTATAAAATTTGTATGATAAATTGTGTTTCAAATATGGGGTGAAATTAAAAGTTTTTTAAATATAGTTTTGTGATAATTAGGTTGAAATGGAAAAAGGGTGGTGGTCATAATGTTTTGAGCTTTAATTGTGTGTGATAATTAATGGTGGTAAAGTAGATTTAAACACGTTAATATGTTATAGTGAGTAGATAATTTTGAGATTAAATGGTTTTTTTTTAAGGGGATATTTGAAATACAAAAAAGGATTGGGTTGCAATGGTTTTAGGGAGTTATGATTTGATGGCATAAATGGGGGTTTTTAATAGGGTTTGAGCTGAAGGGTGTTTAATAAAGTGTGGGGAATATAGTTTGGGTTAAGGAAAAGCTTGTGTAGTCACAACATGTGGGGGAACTTTATTTTAATTTTGGATGTTTCCATGTGTGTAACATAGTGGTTCCCCAAAAACCGGATTTTTAAATGATATGTTTAAATATAGTGTTGAAATTCAGTGCAGGGTTCAAATTTAGGTTATGTAAAAGTGGGTGTGGTAAAATTCCAGGGATTTTAGTGAATAAAAAGGGGGTTTTTCCCCAAATAATCAGGGTTTTACAGTGGTTGTTTAAAACATAAGTGGGGGTGTATAAGGATTGATTTCAGGATGCGATGAGTAAAATGGGTTATGGAACAGGGTTTGGTTGATATTTTAATAAAGGAGTATGTATGTGATTATAATTATTTAAGGGTTAAAATAAAAGGGGGTATATGTTAATTAAAGGGGAAAGAAAAAAAGGGGAGTGTTATATAAGGGTGGGTTGTAAAAAATTTAAGTTTTACTTTTTTATCACATTTATCCTCTACCCCCCTTAATTGGGTTTTACAATTGTTTAAATTGGAGGTTATGAAAAAGGGATTATTGTCATATGTGTGTTTTGTTTAAAGGTTGATTCATGAAAAATTAAGTGGATTGTTTTAAATAGTGGATGTGGGGGGAAAATGGAGTGGTGTTTAAAAGGTGTGAATATTGATGGGAATTTGGGATTATGAATTATATTCATGTGATGTTTATGTCAAATGATAATGTTCATAAATTTATTGATTGTAAAGGGGTAAATGGGTGTAGCTTTGATTCATTTTTTAATAGGGCACAAAATGATAAAAGTGGTCATTGTTGAGGCATTTTGGGTTCAAATATATGTGGGAAAAGTTTGTTTGGATATGAATTCAGAACCATAGTGGATGTGATGGGACAGATGGAGTGGCTGTGATGTCACTGATATAGGGGATGAGATGGATGTGATGTCATATAGAGGGGATCTGATGTCATGAATGCAGTGTTTGTGATGTCATCAGTACTGATCATTGATATCATAAAGTGTGAATGTGATGTCATGTAGAATGTGTATGATGTCATATGTGTGCCCTGTCATGACTTACATACTTGTTGTTATATCATCGACACAGAGGTACATCGATACAAAACGTGTGTGTCATCTGTGTGATGGCACAAATACAGTGGCAGTGATGTCAAATATAGTGTGTGAGAGATGTCAGGTGTAGAGGTTGCATTGTCATGAAAGCAGTATGTGTGATATATCATATATTGTATGATGTCATAAATACACTAGCTGGGATGTCATGCATAAAGGGCTGTGATGTCATAAAGCTTTGATGTCATGTCATTCATCCTGAATGTGCTGTCATACATAGAGTGTGCGTGATATCGTCCAGAGAGTGGGTGTGTTATCATTGATACTCTGGGTTTGAGGACAACATACAGTGGATGTAGTCTCAGATACAATGGGTGAGATGGCAGATATAACATTTGTGTTGTCATGTGTGTGATCTCATCTATAGTGTCCATGATGCCACGAATCCCATGGAGGTAATGCGATGACTGTAATGGTGTGAAGTCACAAAGAGTGGTTACGAAGATTTGTATAGTGCCTAAGATGTCATACATAAAATGGGTGTGATATCCTACGTACAGTTGGTCTGAGATCATCATTAGAGTGGTTGTGATGACACAGGTACAGTGGATGCAACGTCAGATATATTCGGAGTGATGTCATGAGTACAGTGCATGCGATGTCATAAATAATGTGGTGTCATGCCATAAAATGTGGATGTGATGCCTTCAAAAGTTTTTATGATGGTACGCAAACAGGGGTGTGATGTCATACATACAAAGGGTGTGATAAGATGGAAAGAGTGGGTGTGAAACACAGAAGATACAGTAGTTGTGAGGTAACAAAACTAGTGAATAGGTATTGTATACAATGGATATGATGTCATCATATATAGCACATGAGATCTCATAGATACACTTGTTGTGATATCATCAATACAGTGGATGTGATGACAGAGATACTGTGGGTATGATGTCAATTATATTGTGCGTGATGCCTTAGAAATGGTGGTTTGATGTCGTAATGTGAGGATGCGATGTCTTCAACAGGGCAAAGATGCTGCACATACGCAGATTATGAGGTCATACAAGAGTAGGTGTGACGTGGTCAATACAGTCGGTGTGATGACAAGGATTATTTGCTGTGATGTCACATGTATAGGGAATATATTGCCCTACATACTGGATGTGGTTTCATACATAGATGTTGTGAGGTCATAAGTACAGTAGAGTGAAGACTTAAGCAGTAGATGTGATGTTACAGAGTGCAACTGATGTCACACATATAGTGGGTGTGATGTCACATAAAAAAGTGGGTGTGATATTAGTGGAGAGGTTTTGATGGCAAAGATACAGTGGGTGTGCTGTCTCATATAGTGGGTGTGACGTCATGTCTGAAGTGGATGTGACATCATAAATACTGAGTTTTGCTCTTATAAAGAGGATGTGATGCCATCTAGAGTGCAAATGATATGATACATAGGCCGAGTGTGGTGTCAGCAACACAGAGGGTGGGATGTTATACAGATTGGGTGTGATGTCATGAATATAGTGCATGGGATGTCACAGGTATACTGGATGAGATATCATATATATATAGGTTGTGATATCATCGATAGACTGGGTGTGACGACACAGATCCAGTTGATGTGATGTCAAATATAGTGGAAGTGATGTCATAAATAAAGTGGTGTGATGGCGTAAAGAGTGGATGTGATACCATAGGTATTATACAAGATTTCATACATATAGTGGAGGTGATGTCATACATACACTGGGTTTGATGAAATTGATACATTTGCTGTGATGACACAGTTACAGTCGTTGTGAGGTCAGATATGGTGTCTGTGAAGTACACAATGGTTCTGTTCTCATAACACTGTGTGTGATGCTATATAAAGAAGATAAGTCGTAAAGGTAGAGTGTGTGATGTCATAGATAGAGTCATTTTATGATGTCACGTATATAGTGACTGTGATATCATACGCAGTAGATGAAATGTCATATCGTATACAATGCGTGTGATATCATGAATAAAGTGCATGTGATGTCATAAATATTGAGGATTGTGGTCATAGAGTGTGGTTATGATGTCATGTGTAGTGCATTTGATGGCATACATTTGCAACCTGTGATCTCTTACATAGTTGGTGTGATGGCGTCGACAAAGTGGGTGTGATGACATATAGAGTGGATGTGATGGCAGATAGATCGGGTTTCAAGACAGACATAGAGCTTGTGTAGTCATACACACAGTGTGGGTGAGAACGTATATAGTGGATATGATGTCCTAAACGTAGTATGTGCCATGACATCGGGTACAGTGTTAGTGTTCCCATTCATATACCAAGTGCGATGATATTTTTTACTGAGTATGTTGTGTAAAGCATAGTAGGTGTCTTGTCATAATTACAGTGGCTGTGATGTCACAAGTAGAGTGTATGTGATGTCATAAGCAGTGGGTGTGGTGTCATGAACCGATTGCATGTGTTGCCATGAATACAGACTTGTGATGTCATAAAGAGTGGGTGTGAGGTCACAAATTAATCACAGGATGTCATACATACAGTGGGTTTGATATCACACATAATGCTGGTGTGGTATAATCAATATACTCAGTAATGACCCAGGTACAGGGGATGCGATGGCAGATATACTGGGTTAATGACATGAGAACAGTGGGTGTGATGTCATAGAGTGGTGTGATATCATACAGAGTGGAAGTGATGTCATATGTAGTTCATAAGTTGTCATAGACTTTGTGGCTCTGGTATCATACATACAATGGGGGTTATATGATCGATAATCTGTGTGTGATGACACTGGTACAGAGGATGTGCTATCAGATATAAAGGGTGTGATGTGTGAAAAAAGAAGATGTGATGTCACGTATAGAGTGAATTTATGTCACTCAGCGTGGGTGTGATATCATATATACTGCATATTGTTCGATACATATAGTATGTGTGGTGTCCTACATACAGTGTGTGTTATAACACTGATAGAGTGGGTGTCATCACACTGATACAGATTATGGAGGTTATACTGTCAGATAGAGTGGTGGTGTGTTGTCTTTACACGGTGTGTTTCATGTCAAATATAGTGGATGTGAATTCAGAACCATAGTGGATGTGATGGGACAGATGGAGTGGCTGTGATGTCACTGATATAGGGGATGAGATGTCATAAACCGTGGATGTGATGTCATATAGAGGGGATCTGATGTCATGAATGCAGTGTTTGTGATGTCATCAGTACTGATCATTGATATCATAAAGTGTGAATGTGATGTCATGTAGAATGTGTATGATGTCATATGTGTGCCCTGTCATGACTTACATACTTGTTGTTATATCATCGACACAGAGAGACATCGATACAAACGTGTGTGTCATCTGTGTGATGGCACAAATACAGTGGCAGTGATGTCAAATATAGTGTGTGAGATGTCAGGTGTAGAGGTTGCATTGTCATGAAAGCAGTATGTGTGATATCACGTATATTGGTATGATGTCATAAATACACTAGCTGGGATGTCATGCATAAAGGGCTGTGATGTCATAAAGCTTTGATGTCATGTCATTCATCCTGAATGTGCTGTCATACATAGAGTGTGCGTGATATCGTCCAGAGAGTGGGTGTGTTATCATTGATACTCTGGGTTTGAGGACAAGCATACAGTGGATGTAGTCTCAGATACAATGGGTGAGATGGCAGATATAACATTTGTGTTGTCATGTGTGTGATCTCATCTATAGTGTCCATGATGCCACGAATCCCATGGAGGTAATGCGATGACTGTAATGGTGTGAAGTCACAAAGAGTGGTTACGAAGATTTGTATAGTGCCTAAGATGTCATACATAAAATGGGTGTGATATCCTACGTACAGTTGGTCTGAGATCATCATTAGAGTGGTTGTGATGACACAGGTACAGTGGATGCAACGTCAGATATATTCGGAGTGATGTCATGAGTACAGTGCATGCGATGTCATAAATAATGTGGTGTCATGCCATAAAATGTGGATGTGATGCCTTCAAAAGTTTTTATGATGGTACGCAAACAGGGGTGTGATGTCATACATACAAAGGGTGTGATAAGATGGAAAGAGTGGGTGTGAAACACAGAAGATACAGTAGTTGTGAGGTAACAAAAAACTAGTGAATAGGTATTGTATACAATGGATATGATGTCATCATATATAGCGCATGAGATCTCATAGATACACTTGTTGTGATATCATCAATACAGTGGATGTGATGACAGAGATACTGTGGGTATGATGTCAATTATATTGTGCGTGATGCCTTAGAAATGGTGGTTTGATGTCGTAATGTGAGGATGCGATGTCTTCAACAGGGCAAAGATGCTGCACATACGCAGATTATGAGGTCATACAAGAGTAGGTGTGACGTGGTCAATACAGTCGGTGTGATGACAAGGATTATTTGCTGTGATGTCACATGTATAGGGAATATATTGCCCTACATACTAGATGTGGTTTCATACATAGATGTTGTGAGGTCATAAGTACAGTAGAGTGAAGACTTAAGCAGTAGATGTGATGTTACAGAGTGCAACTGATGTCACACATATAGTGGGTGTGATGTCACATAAAAGTGGGTGTGATATTAGTGGAGAGGTTTTGATGGCAAAGATACAGTGGGTGTGCTGTCTCATATAGTGGGTGTGACGTCATGTCTGAAGTGGATGTGACATCATAAATACTGAGTTTTGCTCTTATAAAGAGGATGTGATGCCATCTAGAGTGCAAATGATATGATACATAGGCCGAGTGTGGTGTCAGCAACACAGAGGGTGGGATGTTATACAGATTGGGTGTGATGTCATGAATATAGTGCATGGGATGTCACAGGTATACTGGATGAGATATCATATATATATAGGTTGTGATATCATCGATAGACTGGGTGTGACGACACAGATCCAGTTGATGTGATGTCAAATATAGTGGAAGTGATGTCATAAATAAAGTGGTGTGATGGCGTAAAGAGTGGATGTGATACCATAGGTATTATACAAGATTTCATACATATAGTGGAGGTGATGTCATACATACACTGGGTTTGATAAAATTGATACATTTGCTGTGATGACACAGTTACAGTCGTTGTGAGGTCAGATATGGTGTCTGTGAAGTACACAATGGTTCTGTTCTCATAACACTGTGTGTGATGCTATATAAAGAAGAGATAAGTCGTAAAGGTAGAGTGTGTGATGTCATAGATAGAGTCATTTTATGATGTCACGTATATAGTGACTGTGATATCATACGCAGTAGATGAAATGTCATATCGTATACAATGCGTGTGATATCATGAATAAAGTGCATGTGATGTCATAAATATTGAGGATTGTGGTCATAGAGTGTGGTTATGATGTCATGTGTAGTGCATTTGATGGCATACATTTGCAACCTGTGATCTCTTACATAGTTGGTGTGATGGCGTCGACAAAGTGGGTGTGATGACATATAGAGTGGATGTGATGGCAGATAGATCGGGTTTCAAGACAGACATAGAGCTTGTGTAGTCATACACACAGTGTGGGTGAGAACGTATATAGTGGATATGATGTCCTAAACGTAGTATGTGCCATGACATCGGGTACAGTGTTAGTGTTTCCCATTCATATACCAAGTGCGATGATATTTTTACTGAGTATGTTGTGTAAAGCATAGTAGGTGTCTTGTCATAATTACAGTGGCTGTGATGTCACAAGTAGAGTGTATGTGATGTCATAAGCAGTGGGTGTGGTGTCATGAACCGATTGCATGTGTTGCCATGAATACAGACTTGTGATGTCATAAAGAGTGGGTGTGAGGTCACAAATTAATCACAGGATGTCATACATACAGTGGGTTTGATATCACACATAATGCTGGTGTGGTATAATCAATATACTCAGTAATGACCCAGGTACAGGGGATGCGATGGCAGATATACTGGGTTTAATGACATGAGAACAGTGGGTGTGATGTCATAGAGTGGTGTGATATCATACAGAGTGGAAGTGATGTCATATGTAGTTCATAAGTTGTCATAGACTTTGTGGCTCTGGTATCATACATACAATGGGGGTTATATGATCGATAATCTGTGTGTGTGATGACACTGGTACAGAGGATGTGCTATCAGATATAAAGGGTGTGATGTGAGAAAAAGAAGATGTGATGTCACGTATAGAGTGAATTTATGTCACTCAGCGTGGGTGTGATATCATATATACTGCATATTGTTCGATACATATAGTATGTGTGGTGTCCTACATACAGTGTGTGTTATAACATTGACTGTCAGATAGAGTGGTTGTATTGTCTTTACACGGTGTGTTTCATGTCAAATATAGTGGATATGAATTCAGAACCATAGTGGATGTGATGGGACAGATGGAGTGGCTGTGATGTCACTGATATAGGGGATGAGATGTCATAAACCGTGGATGTGATGTCATATAGAGGGGATCTGATGTCATGAATGCAGTGTTTGTGATGTCATCAGTACTGATCATTGATATCATAAAGTGTGAATGTGATGTCATGTAGAATGTGTATGATGTCATATGTGTGCCCTGTCATGACTTACATACTTGTTGTTATATCATCGACACAGA
>JAJLRB010000521.1:0-26203 GCA_020976825.1 Odocoileus hemionus | reverse complement strand
ACACAATTTTTAAAAAAACCCCTTATTAGTCCTGTTATTTTGGTTTTTAAAATTTTTTTTCCCAATTTTTTATAACACATGAATCGGGTTAAAAAACCCCCCACCCACTTTATACACAAATCTTTTTTCCAAAAAACTTTTAAAAACCCACCCCTGAAAAACCTTATTTAACAACCCACTTAAAAAAAAGGGGAAATTTTTCCTTTCCCCATTCCCAAAAAAAAATTTAAAAACCCTTTAAACTTAAACTTTTTATAACACAAAACCCATTTGCTAAACCCATTATCTCCACCACCACTTTATGCTCACCCCCTTTGTCCCGCCTAACCAACTATTAAAAAAACACAAAAAAATACCCTTTTCACACAAACATAAACCCCCCTTGGCCAAAAATCAAAATTTTTTTTTCCCCAAAAATTTATTCAAATCCCAGTAAAGACATTTCCCCACTGCGTTTATTGCATTATACGATAAAAAACTCTATCTATAAATCACACCTTAAAATTTTTAACTTTTTTTTTTATAGCATCACACCATTTTTTAAACAAAAAATTTATTCCAAAAACCCCTTTACCCCAAAAATGTAAATTGCATCCCCCAAATGTAAATTTTATCAACCCAAAGGTCATTTTTCCCTTTGTAGAAATCTTTTATAATATTGTATACATAATTTTTCCATCCACCACAAGACTCACTTTTTTTTTGCTCACACAAATTTGGTCTCCCCCCATTTGGAAAAACCCAAAATTATAAAATTCCCCTGTTAAATTAACCCTCATATTTTTACACCAAACCCCAAATTTAATCACCCCCCCGGTTTTTACAAATCGGCCTTTTTCAAGCACTCCCAAAACCCCTCCCTTAAAAGGGGAAAAATCTTTTATAGCAAAACCAATTAAAAATCCACCCTTAAACCACCCCCTTTTTTCCCCAAAAACCCTCCCCAAACACACCCCTTTTTTTTCACACCCCTAATGTTAATCAGTTGCCCGTAACACACTCTACTTTAGTCTTACTCTACTTATTTGACCCCAACATTATGTAAGAAACCCATCAGTTTAGGGTTTTTCCCAAAATGCCCCCAGAAAATTTTCCCGTCATCACCCACTTTTCCACGTCCCCCTTTTTTCCTAACTCGGGTTTTTTCTTTTTTTAAGAATCCCCCCCCAAAAAACACCAAAAAAAAATTTTAAGGCACCCCCCACAAATAATTGACCAAAACCCCGTATCTCTTCACACATCCACGTATTATTATCACAACAAGTGTTTAGAATTTTTATATAAATTTTCCATTTACAAAACCTATTCACTAGTTTTGTTTACCCACCCCGTACCTTTTTTTACCCCCTTTATTTATCAACCCTTTTTTGTTTTCATCCCCCTTTGGGCCCCCAAAAAATTTTAACAACACCACATTTATGGCAGCACCTTATTTTTTTACATCACCTTATCTACTCATCCAAAATTAAAACTAGTTTATCCGCCTGTTCATCACCCATTAATGAAACTAGCCCCCTTAAATTTCCCCCATTTTGATAATTTTAAATATAAACTCAATTTGTGCCAAAAAAACCCGATTTCCCCAATTTTGGGACAAATATAATGGAAACACCAATACAAAACAAAAATTATTCTTCTCACCCATTTTGTACAACCACACCCTTTTCCCCAACCCAATACATATAACACACCCCTTTGAAAAAATACCAAACCCCTTTTTAAAAACAGCCCTTTAGGAAGGGGTACACAAAGTTTATGACATCCCCCCAAAATATGAAACAACTTATTTTACATCATACCTAACCCCGATTCACACATATTTTTGCAATCAACCCACATAAATTCCAAAAACATAATTTTACACACTATGTATTTCCCTCAAAATCAACCCCGTTTTTATGAGAAATTGGTCATATTAAAACAATTTTTTTTCAGGGGCAAAATTGAATCAAACCCTTTAATGAATTCCCTTTATATAATTCCCTTTTTTACATCCAAACCCCCATTCCTTTAACCCCTCTTTCATCACATCCACGGTTTTTGAATCTATCCCCTATACTGAACACACCCTTAGCCCCCCACAACACTTTTTGGGGAAATTTTATAATTTTTCATGAAACCCCCTTAAAAAAAATTTAAACCCAACACTGAAGAAACCCCATTATTGTATCAGGGTTTCCCCCCCCTTTTAAAATAAAACCCCCACTTTATGTAAAACCCCACATACATTTTTTCAAAAAAAAAAATTAACCCCCCCGCAAAATTTTCCCCTTTTTCCCAAACCAATTTTCTTTTTCCCCCTATTTAAGACCCAAATCCTCTGCCATGCCCCAAAAATTTGAATATAACCCCCTTTATGAATCAACCACTCCCTTCAAAAGAATATTGCATCCTTTTTCCCTTTAGTATACAAAATTATACACACACCCCTTTGTTTAACCCGTTAATTGCCTGATTTTACCTTTAAATTTTTGAATCACAAAAAAAAAAAAAAAAAAAAAAAAAAAAAAAAAAAAAAAAAAAAAAAAAAAAAAAAAAAAAAAAAAAAAAAAAAAAAAAAAAAAAAAAAAAAAAAAAAAAAAAAAAAAAAAAAAAAAAAAAAAAAAAAAAAAAAAAAAAAAAAAAAAAAAAAAAAAAAAAAAAAAAAAAAAAAAAAAAAAAAAAAAAAAAAAAAAAAAAAAAAAAAAAAAAAAAAAAAAAAAAAAAAAAAAAAAAAAAAAAAAAAAAAAAAAAAAAAAAAAAAAAAAAAAAAAAAAAAAAAAAAAAAAAAAAAAAAAAAAAAAAAAAAAAAAAAAAAAAAAAAAAAAAAAAAAAAAAAAAAAAAAAAAAAAAAAAAAAAAAAAAAAAAAAAAAAAAAAAAAAAAAAAAAAAAAAAAAAAAAAAAAAAAAAAAAAAAAAAAAAAAAAAAAAAAAAAAAAAAAAAAAAAAAAAAAAAAAAAAAAAAAAAAAAAAAAAAAAAAAAAAAAAAAAAAAAAAAAAAAAAAAAAAAAAAAAAAAAAAAAAAAAAAAAAAAAAATCTGTATTCATGGCAACACATGCAATCGGTTCATGACACCACACCACTGCTTTTGACATCACATACACTCTACTTGTGACATCACAGCCACTGTAAATTTTGACAAGACACCTACTATGCTTTACACAACTACTCAGTAAAAATATCATCGCACTTGGTATATGAATGGGAACACTAACACTGTACCCGTGTCATGGGCACATAATACGTTTTGGACTCATACCACTATATACGTTCTCCCCCCACACTGTGTGTATGACTACACAAGCTCTATGTCTGTCTTGAAACCCCATCTATCTGCCATCACATCCACTCTAATGTCATCACACCCCTTTGTCGACGCCATCACACCAACTATGTAAGAGATCACAGGTTGCAAATGGGATGCCATCAAATGCACTACACATGACATCATAACCACACATAGACCACAATCCTCAATATTTATGACATCACATGCACTTATTCATGATATCACACGCATTGTATAACGATATGATATTTCATCTATAGTCATATGATATCACAGTCACTATATACGTGACATCATATAATGACATCAAACTTATGACAGATCACACATTCGACCTTTACGAACTTATCTATAATTTTATAGCATCACACACTGGTGTTATGAGAACAGAACCAATTGGTGTTCTTCCACCAGACACCATATCTGAACACGTAACATGACAACGTACTGTAAACTGTGTACAATCACAGCACAAATGTATTTCAATTTTTTTAATACCCAACTGTGTATGTATGACTATCGACCTCCACTATATGTATCAATTTCTTGTATAAATAACCTACTGGATATCTCATCCAATCTTTACGACATCTCACACCACTTTATTTATGAACATCAGTGACCTAATTATTGTGGACTAAGATCACATTAAACTGTATCATGTGATCGTCAGCACCCAGGTCTATCGATGTATAGCACCAACATATATATATATATGAAATCACATCCAAGTTATAACCTGTGTCGTCAACCCCCCCATGACACTATATTCTCATGACATCACTACTCCCAACTCTGTATATAACTCCCACCACTCAAGTGTTGCTGACAACCATCCCACACTTTTTCGGGTAGTCCTATCGTCCCTATGTGATCAATCATTTGCAACTGTTGATGGGCATCCACATCCTCCCTTTACTAACGAGCAAAAACACGGTATTTTTGAATGTCACAATCCACTTCAGACTTGAACTTCAGAAGAGACACAACCCACATATATGAGTAACAGTACACAACCACTGTATCTTTGACATCAAAACCCTCTCCACTAATATCACATGCACCACATTTATGTGACTTCTCACAACCCACTATATGTGTGACATCAGTTGCACTCACAGTAAAACATCACATCTACTGCATTAAGTCTTCACTCTTATCTGTACAATATGACCTCACAAACATGTTTCTATGTGTATGAAACCACATCTAGTTATGTATAGTGGCAATTATATACCCTTTAGTACATGTGACAATCACACAGCAAGATAAATCCTTGTCATTCACACGACTTGTATTGGACACGTCACTCACCTACTCGCTTGTATTGACATCAACGATCAATCTGCGGTAGCGTGCAGCATCTTTGGGCCCAGGTTGGTAAAATAGGCAATCTATGCAACATCGTTGTACGTTACGTACATCAGTATTGGGATTTCTAAGGCAATCATCGCACAAGTCTTATTTGTGCATTCATTACCTATCATGTATCTCTGTCATCACTATCTCTGTAATTGATGATTATCACAACAAGTGTATCTTTGAGATTCTCATGCGATATGTTATGATGACATCATATCCATTGTATACAAGTGTATTATTCATCTAGATTTTGTTACCTACAACACTGTATCTTCTGTGTTCACATCTGTGTAACTTTCCATCTGGTTTCACGCTCCCTTTGTATGTATGGACATCACACCCCACTCCTGTTGCGTACCAATCATAAACACTACCTTTTGGAAGGCATCACATCCACATTTTATGGCATGACACCACATTTATTTTATGACATCGCATGCACAACTGGTTCATCATGACATCAACTCCAAATATATCTGACATGTTGCATCCACTGTACCTGTGTACATCACAAACCACTCTATTGATGATCGTCAGACCAAACTGTACGTTAGGATCATCACACCCATTTATGTATGACATCTTAGGCACTATTACTAGCAAAACTTCGCATCCATCTTTATGACTTCACACCATTGCAGTCATATCGCAATTATCCTATCATTGCATTCGTGGCATCAGGGACACTATAGATTGAGATCACACACATGACCAATACAAATGTTATATCTGCCATCTCACCATTGTATCTGGAGATACATATCCACTGTATTGCTTGTCCTCAAACCCAGAGTATCAATGATTACCACACCCACTCTCTGGACGATATCACCGAAACTTTTATGTATGGACAGCACATTTCAGGATGAATGACATGAATTCAAACGCTTTATGACATCACAGATCCTATATGCATGACATCATCCAGCTAGTGTATTTATGACATCATCGCGCAATATACGATGATCAATCACACATACTGTGCTTGTCATGACAATGCAACGTTCTACACTGACATCTTCTCAACATCTATTTTTGACATCACTGCACTATCGTTGTATGTTTGTGCCATCACACAGATGACACACACGTTGTGTAGGTCGATGTACCTCTGTGTCGATGGATATTAACAACAAGTATGTAAGTATGACAGGGACACATATGACATCATACACATTTACATGGATCTTTCACATTCACACTTTATGATATCAATGATCAGTACTGATGACATCACAAACATGCATTATGACATCAGATCCCCCTTATACTGACATCACATCCACGGTTTATGACCTTATCTCATCCCTATATCAGTGTGACATCACAGAACTCCACTCCATCTGTCCCATCACATCCACTATGGTTCTGAATTCTTTATCCACTATATTTGACATGAAACACAAGTGTAAAGACAATACAACCACTCTATCTGACAGTCATAAACCTCCATAATCTGTTATCAGTGTGATGACACCCACTATATCAAATGTTATAATCCACACACTGTATGTAGGACACCACACATACTATATGTATCGAAACAATATGCAGTATATATGACATCCAACCACGCTGAGTGACATAAATTCATCTATACGTGACATCAATATTCATTTTTTCTCACATCACACACTTTATATTGACAGCAATCCACTGTACCTGTGTCATCACACACAGATTATCGATCATATAACCCCATTGTATGTATGATACCAGCCCACAAAGTCTATGACATTCTCTTATGAAATTACATATGACATCACACGTAAAAACACCCACTATGTTATGATTACACACCACTCTATGACATCACACCCACTGTTCTCAATGGTCATTAAACAGTATATTCTGAGACCATCGGCATCCCCTGTACCTGGGTCATTAACTGTGAGTTATTGATTATACCACACCAGCATTATGTGTGGATGATTCAAACCCACTGTATGTATGACATCCTGTGATAATTTGTGACCTAACTCCACTCTTTATGACATCAACATCCGCCGTCTGTATTCCATGGCAACATCCTGCAATCGGTTCATGACACCACACCCACTGGTATATGCATCAACACTTCACTCTACTTGTGACATTCACAGCCACTGTAATTATGACAAGACACCTACTATGCTTTAGACACACAACATACTCAGGAAAATATAATCGCACTTGGTATATGAATGGGGAAATACCCACTAAACACTGTACTACGATGTCATGGTCTCACATACTACGTTTAGGACATCATATCCATATATACGATCGTCTCACGCAACCACATCTGTGGTGTATGATACACACATGCTCTATGTCTGTCTTGAAACACCGATCTAGTTGCCTATACCATCAATCCATCTATATGTCATCACAACCACTTTGTACGACGAGCCATATCACACCAACTATGTAAGAGATCACAGGTGCAAATGAATGCCATCAAATGCACTACACAATGACATCATAGAGAACCACACTCTATGACCACAATCCCTCATATTTTTGACATCACATGCACCTTTGTATTCATGATATCACACGCATTGTATACGATATGATACATTTCATCTACTACATTATGACTATCACAGTACTATATACGTGACATCATAAAATGACTCTATCTATGACATCACACACATCTACCTTTACGGACTTATCTACTTTATATAGCATCACAAAACAAGTGTTATGAGAACAGAACCATTGTGTACTTCACAGACACCATATCTGACCTCACAACGTACTGTAACTGTGTCATCACAGCAAATGTTTCAATTTTATCAAAACCGTGTATGTATGACATCACCTCCATTATATGTATGAAATCTTGTATAATACCTAAGTAATATCATATCCACTCTTTACGCCATCACACCACTTTATTTTATGACATCACTTACCACTATATTTGACATCACATCAACATGGATCTGTGTCGTACACCCTGTTATCGATCTGATTTTAATATCTCCATCTATATATTAGTATATATGAGTATCTATCATGCACCAGGTATACCTCATGTAGAATCACATGCACTTTATTCATGACTCAAACCGACGTATCTGTTTTACATCCACTCCATCTGTGTTGCTGGACACATCATGGCCTATGTATCTCATCAGATATTTGACTCTTAGATGGCAATCACATCTCATTTATTCATGAGCATAAAATCAGTTATTTATGATCGTACATCTCACTTAGACATGACGTAATCACCACACTATATGAAGACAGGCACCACACTGTATCTTTGCATCAAAATCATCTCACTAATATACACACCACTTTTATGTGACATCACACCCATATATGTGATGACATACGAGTTTGTCATACTGTGTACATACACGATAGATCTGGTATGCTTAAGTCTTCATCTCCTACTGTACGGATTAGGACCTACAACATCTATGTATGAAACACATCATGTATGTAGGGCCAATCCATTCTTATTATCACTACAACGTGACATACAGCAAAATGAATCCTTGTCATACACACGACTGTCATTGACCACGTCACCACCTACTCTTGTATTGACCTCATATAATCTGCGTATGTGCAGATCTTTGCCTGTTGTGAATGACGATCGACATCCTACATTACGACATCAAACACCTTTTAAGGATCTCAGCTACAATATAATTTGACATCATACTCCACGTCACAGTATCTCTGTCATCACATCCACTGTATTGATGATTATCACATACAAGTGTATCTATGAGATCTCAATGCGCTATATATGATGACATATATCATTGTATACAATACCTATTCACTAGTTTTGTTACCTCACAACACCACTGTATTCTTCTGTGTTTTTCACACCACTCTTTCCAAATCTTATCACACCTCCCTTTGTTTGTATGACATCAACACTCCCTGTTTGCAGTACTCCATAAATCATAAACACTTTTGAAGGATCACATCCACCATTTTATGACATGGAACACACAATTATTTTTATGACTTATGCATGCACTGTACTCATGACATCACTCCGAAATATATCTGACGTTTGGTGTGCATCCACTGTACCTGTGTCATCACAACCACTCTAATGATGATTCAGACCAACTGTACGTAGGACTATCACACCATTTTATGTTTGACCATCTTAGGCACTATACAAATCTTCGCAACCAATCTTCGCAACCACTCTTTGTGACTTCACACCATTACAGTCATCGCATTACCTCATGGGATTTGTGGCATACTGGACAATAGTGAGAATCTTCACACATGACAACACAAAATGTTATATCTGCCATTCACCATTGTATCTGAGCACTACATCCACTGTAGTGTGTTGTACTCTCAGACACACCATCTATTAGGACGATAAATCACGGCACAAATTATGTCTGACAGCACATTCAGCGATGAATGACCATGGACATAAAGCGATTCTATTGGAGCTGTCCACAGCCTATCGTAGTGCATGAATCACAGATAGTATTACTTTATGAACATCCTTACCATATATCTAGTGAAATCCACCTATTGTTTATGACAATGGCAACGTTACACTCATGAATCCTAACACTATATTTGACATCCATGCCACTGTATTTTGTGCCATCACATCAGATTGACAAACGTTATGTAACGAATGTTACTTGTGTCGATATGGATCTTACAACAAGTAAATGTAACGTATGACAGGAGAAAGCATTATCTGACCATATACAAATTCTAATGACATCACATTCGACACTTTATGCTTCCATGAACAGTATGATGCCGCACAATTCGGTGATTCATGACATCTGATTCCCTTTAAGACATCACATCACGTTTATGACTCTCAATCCTAAAATCAGTGACATCACAGCACTCATCTGTCCATCCACTCACTCTATGGGTTGAATACATTCACTATAGTTTGAATGAACACGTGTTAAAGAATACAACCACTCTATCTGACAGTATAACCTCCATAATCTGTATCAGTGTGAGACCCCCCACTCTATCAGTGTTATAACACACACTGTATGTAGGCACCACACATACTATATGTATCGAACAATATGCAGTTTATATGAATCACACCCCACGCTGAGTGACATAAATTCACTCTATACGTGACATCACATCTTCTTTTTTTCACATCACACCCTTTATATTTGAAGCACATCCTCTGTACCAGTGTCATCACACACAGATTATTGATATATAACCCCCATTTTATGATGATACCAGAGCCACAAGTCTATGACAAATTATGAACTACATAGACATCACTCCACTCCTTATATATCACACCACCTATGACATCACACCCATTTTCCCCTGTCATTAACCCCGTAATCTGCCATCGCATCCCCTGTACCTGGGTCTTTCTGGTAATGTTTTCCACACCAGCATTTTGGTGATATCAAACCCCCCTGTATTATGACATCCTTGATTAATTTGTGACCTCACAACCACTCTTTTTGACATCACAAGTCTGATTTATGGGAAAACATGCATCGGGTTTAGACACACACCCACTGTTATGACACACAACACCCCTTCTTGTACATCACACCCCTGTAATTTTGACAAACACCTACATGCTTTAAACCCCCATCTCATAAAAATTCATGCACTTGAATAATGGGGAAAACTAACACGTACCCGAGTCTGGCACATACTACTTTAGGGGCCATATCCATATATATTCCACCCACACTGTGTGTTTGATAACAAGTTATGTCGTCTTTAAACCCCTCACTGCCCTCACATCCACCTATATTTATCACACCCCCTTTTCGGCCATCACACCAAATAGAAGAACACAGGTGCAAATGTTGCCATCAAAAACACACACATAACATAAAAACCCTCATGACCACAATCCCCATATTTATGACATCACATGCACTTTTATTCAGATATCAACCCTTGTATAGATATACATTTCATTCCCCGGTATGAACACTCATATTAAAAGTGACATCATAAAATACTCTATCTAGCTACCACTCCCTTTACACTTATCTCTTTTAAAAGCACACAACATGATGAGAACAAACCATTGTTACTTCACAGACACCTTTTGACCTCCAACGACTGTAACGGTCTCACAGCAAATGTACAATTTTATCAAACCCCTGAATTATGAATCACCTCCCTATTGTATAAATCTTTTTTAATACCTATTATCACATCCCTCTTTACGCCATCACCCACTTTTTTTATGGGCCCCCTTCCCCCATATTTGACATCACATAACGGATCTGTTCCACACCCCAGTTATCGATGATATCACAACCTATATTATATGTACTACCAGTAACCTGTACATCCCCATGCACTATATTTTTAAACACACCCAATCTGATCTCCCACCCTCGTGTTGCTGACACCCCCCTCCCCATGTATTTTCATTTGCACTTAGATGCATCACACCTCTTTTTAAAGCAAAACCTATTTTTGATGTCACATCCCCTCAACTGACGTCAACCCATATATAGCAGCAACCCTGTTCTTTCCATCAAAAAATCCCACTAATATCCACCCCCTTTATGTGACATCACACCCACATATTGTGACATCGTTGACTCTGTACATCACATCTACTCTTAATCTTCACTCTACTTATTTTGACCTCAAAATATGTAAAAACCCATCAGTATGTACAATATATTCCCTATAATGTGCACACAGAAAAAAACCTTGCATCCACCCACTGTATTTACCACGCACACCTCTCTTGTATGACCCCAAACTCTAGGCACATCTTTGCCCCCTTGAAAACACCATCCTCACATTTCGACATCAAACCACCATTTCTAAAACTCAAGCCCAAAATAATTGACATCATACCCCCCGTACTCGTCATCCCTCCACTGTATTGATGTGATCATCAACAAGATGGTAACTATGAGATTCAATGCGCTATATATGATGACATCTTATCAAATTGTATACAAATACAGTATTCACGAGTTTTTGTTACATACACACACGTCTGTATCTTCTGTGTTATCTCACACCACTCTATTCCATCTTTATCATCAACCTTGTGTATGTATGAAATCACTCCCCTGTTTGCGTTACCATCATAAACACTCTGAAGGCATCACTTCACATTTCTATGGCACTTGACACCACCATTATTCTTAGACATCGCAAGCACTGAACTCATGACATCATCATTCCGATATATCTGACGTTGGCATCCAGTGTACCTTGTCAGTCATGGTGTGTGGGGGTGAAACTAACCACTCAAATGCTTGATCTCTAGACCAACTGTACGTAAGTCATATCATCACCCACATTTGATGTATGACATCTTAGGCACTATTACAAATCTTCGCAACCACGTCTTCTATGTGACTTCACACCATACAGTCATCGCATTACCTCCATAGGCAATTGTGGCATCATGGAACACTATCGAAATGAGAATGAACACACATGACGAATCACAAACTGTTTATAGTCTGCCATCACACAATGTGTAGTCTGAGACTACATCCGACTGTATGCTTGTCCTTCAAACCCAGAGTATATCCAATGAAACACACCCACTCTCTGACGATATCACGCCCACTATATAGTATGACAGCACATCAGGCTGAAATGACATAAACATTACAGCTTTATGGAACATCACCGCCCTTTATGTCATGACTCACAGCTAGGTTATTTTATGACATTATTCTAAATATATTTGGTATCCCACATACTGCTTTCATGACAATGCAACCCTAGCACCTGCACATCTCACACCACCTAATATTTGACATCACTGCACTGTATTTTGTGCCATACACACAGAAGACACACCGATTGTATCGATGTACCACTGTGTCGATATTGATATCTAACCAGTATGTAAGTCCATGACAGGGCCTCACATATTGAACATCATCCACATTCTAACATTGACATCACATTGCACCTTTAAGATATAAATGAATCCAGTATTGATGACATCACAAACCTCTGCATTCTTTGACTTCAGATCCCCTCTATATGACATCACAATCCAGGGTTTAGACATCTCATCCTCTACTATCAGTGACCATCGACAGCCACTCCATCTGTCCATCACATCCCACCTGTCACTATGGTTCTGACTTCATATCCACCTATATTTGACCTAGAACACAGACCTGTGTAAAAGACTAATACAACCATCTCTATCTTAGGGGCCGCAAAAACCTCCATTAATCTGTATCAGTGTGAAGACCCGGCACTCTAATCAATGTAATACACAACACTGTATTGTAACGGACACCACACATTACCCTTTTTATATGTTTCGAACAATTATGTCAGTATATATGACTATCACACCCACGCTGCGTGACATAAATTTCACTCTAACGTGACCATCATATCTCCTTTTTCTCACTTCACAACCCTATCTTATCTCGACAGCACAACCTCTGTACCAGTGTTCAGCACACACAGATTATCGAACATATAACCCCCATTGTCTGTATGATACCACAGCCACATGACTCTAGTGATAACTTATGAATCTACAATATGAATCATTCTACTTTCCACTCGTGTTATATCACCATCGACATCTTTATGACATCACACACCACTGTTCTCCTGTTCATTAAACCTAATTATTATCTGCCATCGTATCCCCTCTGTATCTCATCGGGGTTACGATTGGGGAGTCTTATGGTGTTCTACCACACCAGCATTAAGTGTGATAACAACAAACACTGTATGTAAGTACAACCTGTGAATAATTATGTGAACACCCCTCATACCGACACTTTACTGACATCACAAGTTTGTATTCATGGCTATACCACAGCAATCGGTTTCATGGACACCCACCACACATGTATATGACATCACATACACTCTACTTGTGACATCACAGCCACTGTAAATATGGCAAGACACCTACAATGCTTTTAACAGCAACTCAATAAAATATAACATCAGCACTTGGTATTCTGAATGGGAACAACTAACACTGTACCGATGTCATGGCACATACGATAACTTTAGGACATCATATCCACTATACGTTCCTCACCCACTGTGTGTATGACTACAACATCGCTCTATGTCTGTCTTGAAAACCCGATCCTATCTGCCATCACATCCACTCTATATGTCATCACACCCACTTTGTCGACGCCATCACACCAATCACTGTAATGAGACCACAGGTGCATATGTAGTGGCCATCAATGATGCACTACACATGACATTCATACCACACTCAATGACAACAATCCTCCAGTATTTACGACAATAAACATGTCACATTATGTATTCTTGACATCACACGCATTGTATACGATATGACATTTCATCTACTGTGCATTATGATGAATCATCAGTCGCTATATACGTGACCATCATAAACAATGACTCCTATCTATGACATCAACACTTCTACCTTTACGACTTATCTACTTTATATCAGCATCACACAGAGTGTTATGAAGAACATAACCATTTGTGTACTTCACAGACACATCATATCTGCTACCTCACACCGACAGTAACTGTGTCATCACAGCAAATGTAATCAATTTTATCAAACCCAGTGTATGTAGGGTAACACCTCCACCTATAGTTATGAAATCATTGTAGTAATACCTATGAATATCACATCCACTCTTTACTGGCCATCACACCACTTTATTTATGACTATCACTTCCACTATATTGACACTCACATCAACTGGATCTGTTGGTCATCACACCCAGTCTATCGATGATATCACCAACCTGATATTATATATATATCAACATCCCAGTATACTGTGACATCCATGCACTATATTTATGACATACACACCCATCTGTATACATCGTCACCCTCTGTGTTGCTGACACCACACTCGGCTGTATGTTATGATATCATTTACAACTGTAGATGGCATCACAATCCTCTTTATAACAGCAAACCACAGTATTTATGATGTCACATCCACTTCAGACATGACGTTACACCCACTATATGAGACAGCACACCCACTGTATCTTTGCCATCAACCTCTCCACTGATATCACACCCACTTTTATGTGACATCACCCACTAATGTGTGACATCAGGTGCACTCTGTAATATCACATCTACTCCTTAAGTCTTCACTCTACTGTTACTTATGACCTACACAACATCTATAAGAAAACCACATCCAGTATTGGAGGGCAATATATGCCCTATACATGTGACATCACAGCAAATAATCCTTGTCATCACACCGACTGTTATGACCACGTCACACCTACATATTTGTATGACCTCACTAACTCTGTTTTTGCGTATGTTGCTAGCATCTTTGCCCTGTTGAAGACAAGATCACATCCTCACAATTACGACATCAATCCCCCCACCATTTCTAAGGCATCACGCACAATATATTTGACATCATACCCACAGTAATCTCTGTCATCACATCCACTGTATTGATGATAATCACAACAAGTGTAACTATGAGATCTCATATGCGCTATATATGATGTGACACTCATTATCCATTGTATACCATACTATTCACTAGTATTGTTTCCTCACAACACTGTATTTTCTGTGTTTCTCACACCCACTCTTTCCATCTTATCACACCCTTTGTATGTATGACATCACACCCCTGTTTGCGTACATCATAAACACTATTGAAGGCATCACATCCACATTTTATGGCATGACCACCACATTATTTATGACATCGCATTGCACTGTACTCATGACATCACTCCGAATATATCTGTCCCAATTGCATCCACTGTACCTGTGTATCACAACCACTCTAAATGATCTCAGACCAACTGTACGTAATAGCATATCACCACCCATTTTATGTATGACCTCTTAGGCACTTTACAAAAACTTCGCATCCCACTTTTATGACTTCAACCATTAACAGTCATCGCATTACTCCATGGCATTTGTGGCATCATGAACACTATAGATAGAGATGACACACATGACAACACAACTGTTAAAATTGCCAATCTCATCCCATTGTATCTGAGACAACATCCACTGTATGCTTGTCCTCAAACCCAGAGGTATCAAAGATTACACACCCATGCTCTCTGGACGATAATCACGCACACTCTATGTATGACAGCACACTTTTCAGGATGAATGACATAACATAAAAGTCTTTATGACCATCACACCCTTTATTGCATGACATCACAGCCTAGTGTATTTATGACATCATACTAATATATATGATAATCACACATATGCTTTCATGACAATTTTTGCAACCTCTACAATCTGACATCCTCACACACTATATTTGACTCACTGCCACTGTATTTGTGCCATCACACAGATGACACACACGTTTGTATCGATGTACCTCTGGTGTCGATGATAACAACAAGTATGTAAGTCATGACAGTGGCACACATTATAACATCTTATAACATTCTACATGACATCACATTCACTTTATGATATCAATGATCAGTATTGATGACATCACAAACACTGCATTCATTGACATCAGATCCCCTCTATATGACATCACATCCACGGTTTATGACTTCTCATCCCCGTTTCAGTGACAATCACAGCCAACTCCATCTGTCCCATCACATCCCACTATGGTTCTGAATTCATATCCACTATATTTGACATGAAACCACACCGTGTAAAGACAATACAACCACTCTATCTGACAGCATAACCTCCATAATCTG
The DNA here is from genome assembly GCA_020976825.1 of Odocoileus hemionus. Classification (NCBI taxonomy): domain Eukaryota; kingdom Metazoa; phylum Chordata; class Mammalia; order Artiodactyla; family Cervidae; genus Odocoileus; species Odocoileus hemionus. Next base: position 9,923 of record JAJLRB010000521.1, on the reverse strand, counting down.
TATCAGTGTGATGACAACCCACTCTATCAATGTTATAAACACACACTGTATGTAGGACACCACACATACTATATGTATCGAACAATATGCCAGTATATAGACATCACACCCACGCTGAGAGACATAAATTCACACTTAATTACGTGTCCATCACATCTTTCTTTTTCTCACAACACACCCTTTATATCTGACAGCACACATGCCTCTGTACCTGTGTCATCACACACAAGATTATCGATCATATAACCCCATTGTATGTATGATACCCAGCCACAAAGTCTATGACAACTTATGAACTACATATGACATCACTTCCACTCTGTATGATATCACACTCTCTATTTTTTTTTTTTTTTTGACATCACACCCACTGTTCTCATGTCATTTACCCAGTATATCTGCCATCGCATCCCCTGTACCTGGGTCATTACTGAGTATATGGATTTATACCACACCAGCATTATGTGTGATATCAAACCCACTGTATGTATGACATCCTGTGATTAATTTGTGACCTCACACCCACTCTTTATGACATCACAAGTCTGTATTCATGGCAACACATGCAATCGGTTCATGACACCACACCCACTGTATATGACATCACATACACTCTACTTTGTGACATCACAGCCACTGTAATTATGACAAGACACCTACTATGCTTTTAGACAGCATACTCAATAAAAATATCATCGCACTTGGTATATGAATGGGAACACTAAACACTGTACCCGATGATCATGGCACATACTACGTTTAGGACATCATATCCACTATATACGTCTCACCCACACTGTGTGTATGACTACACAAGCTCTATGTCTGTCTTGAAACCCGATCTATCTGCCATCACATCCACTCTATATGTCATCACACCCACTTTGTCGACGCCATCACACACCAACTATGTAAGAGATCACAGGTGGCATATGTATGCCATCAAATGCACTACACATGACATCATAACCACACTCGATGACCACAATCCTCAGTATTTATGACATCACATGCACTGTATTCATGATATCACACGCATTGTATACGATATGACATTTCATCTACTGCATATGATATCACAGTCACTATATACGTGACATCATAAAATGACTCTATCTATGACATCACACACTCTACCTTTACGACTTATCTACTTTATATAGCATCACACACAGTGTCATGAGAACAGAACCATTGTGTACTTCACAGACACCATATCTGACCTCACAACGACTGTAACTGTGTCATCACAGCAAATGTATCAATTTTATCAAACCCAGTGTATGTATGACATCACCTCCACTATATGTATGAAATCTTGTATAATACCTATGATATCACATCCGCTCTTTACGCCATCACACCACTTTATTTATGAGATCACTTCCACTATATTTGACATCACATCAACAGGATCTGTGTCATCACACCCAGTCTATCGATGATATCACAACATATATATATATGATATCATATCCAGTATACCTGTGACATCCTATGCACTATATTTATGACATCACACCCAATCTGTATAACATCGCACCCTCTGTGTTGCTGACACCACTCTCGGCCTATGTATGATATCATTTGCACTGTAGATGGCATCACATCCTCTTTATAACAGCAAAACACAGTATTTATGATGTCACATCCACTTCAGACATGACGTAACACCCACTATATGAGACAGCAGCAAACCCACTGTATCTTTGCCATCAAAACCTCTCCACGTAATATCACACACACTTTTATGTGACATCACACCCACTATATGTGTGACATCAGTTGCACTCTGTAACATCACATCTACTCCTTAAGTACTTCACTCTACTGTACTTATGACCTCACAACATCTAGTAATGAAACCACATCAGTATGTAGGGCAAATATTCCTGCCCTATATGTGACATCACAGCAAATTAATCCTTGTCATCACAACCGACTGTATTGACCACGTCACCACCTACTCTTTGTATGGACCTCACAATCTTGTAGTTGTGCAGCATCTTTGCCTGTGAAGACATCACATCCTCACGTTACGACATCAAACCACCATTTCTAAGGCATCACGCACAATATAATTGACATCATACCCACAGTATCTCTGTCATCACATCCACTGTATTGATGATAATCACAACACAGTGTATCTATGAGATCTCATGCGCTATATATGATGACATCTTATCCATTGTATACAATAACTATTCACTAGTTTTGTTACCTCACAACTACTGTATCTTCTGTGTTTCACACCCACTCTTTCCATCTTATCACACCCTTTGTATGTATGACATCACACCCCTGTTTGCGTACCATCATAAAACTTTTGAAGGCATCACATCCACTTTTTATGGCATGACACCACATTATTTATGACATCGCATGCACTGTACTCATGACATCACTCCGAATATATCTGACGTTGCATCCACTGTACCTGTGTCATTCACAACCACTCTAATGATGATCTCAGACCAACTGTACGTAGCATATCATCACACCCATTTTATGTGTGATGACATCTGTTAGGCACTATACATAAATCTTCGCAACCACTCTTTGTGAGACCTCACACCATTGTAGTCATCGCATTACCTCCATTGGATTCGTGGCATCATGGACACTATAGATGAGATCACACACATGACAACACAAATGTTATATATCTGCCATCTCACCCATTGTATCTGAGACTACATCCACTGTATGCTTGTCTCAAACCCAGAGTATCAATTGATAACACACCCACTCTTCTGGACGATATCACACACACTCTATGTATGACACACATTCAGGATGAATGACCATGAACATTCAAACTTTATGACATCACAGCCCTTTATGCATGACATCACAGCTTAGTATGTTATTTATGACATCATATCTAATATATGATATCACACATACTGCTTTCAGACAATGCAACCTCTACACCTGACATATCTCACTCACTATATTTGACATCACTGCCACTGTATTTGTGCCATCACACTAAGATGACACACACGTTTTGTATCGATGTACCTCTGTGTCGATTGACATAACACAAGTATGTAAGTCTATGACAGGGCACACATATTACATCATACACATTCTACATGACATCACATTCACACTTTATGATATCAATGATCAGTATTGATGACATCACAAACATTGCATTCATGACATCAGATCCCCTCTATATGACATCACATCCACGGTTTATGACATCTCATCCCTATATCAGTGACATCACAGCCACTCCATCTGTCCCATCACATCCACTATGGTTCTGAATTCATATCCACTATATTTGACATGAAACACACCGTGTAAGACAATACAACCACTCTATCTGACAGCATAACCTCCATAATCTGTATCAGTGTGATGACACCCACTCTATCAATGTTTTTGTTATAACACACACTGTATGTAGGACACCCACACATACTATATGTATCGAACAATATGCAGTATATATGACATCACACCCACGCTGAGTGACATAAATTCACGCTATTCACGGTGACATCACATTTTCTTTTTCTCACATCACACACCCTTTATATCTGACAGCACATCCTCTGTACCAGTGTCATCACACACAGATTATCGATCATATAACCCCCATTGTATATATGATACCAGAGCCACAAAGTCTATGACATCTTAATGAACTACATTATGACATCACTTCCACTCTGTATGATATCACACCACTCTATGACATCACAACCACTGTTTCTCATGTCATTAACCCAGTATATCTGCCATCGCATCCCTGTACCTGGGTCATTACTGAGTATATTGATTATTACCACACCAGCATTATGTGTGATATCAAACCCACTGTATGTATGACATCCTGTGATTAATTTGTGACCTAACACCCACTCTTTATGACATCACAAGTCTGTATTCATGGCAAACAATGCAATCGGATTCATGACACCACACCCACTCTATAAGACATCCATCACATACACTCTACTTGTGACATCACAGCCACTGTAATATGACAAGACACCTACTATGCTTTAGACATACCATATTCAGTAAAAATATCATCGCACTTGGTATATGAATGGGAACACTAACACTGTATCCCGATGATCATGGCACATACTACGTTTAGGGACATCATATCCATATATACGTTCTCACACCACACTGTGTGCATGGACTACACAAGCTCTATGTCTGTCTAGAAACCCGTTCTAACTGACATGCCATCACATACCACTCTATATGTCATCACACCCACTTTGTCGACGCCATCACACCAACTATGTAAGAGATCACAGGTGGCATATGTATGCCATCAAATGCACTACACATGACATTATAACCACACTCTCTGATGAACAATCCTCAGTAATTTATGACATCACATTGCACTGTATTCATGATATCACACGCATTGTATACGATATGACATTTTCATCTACTGCATATGATATCACAGTCACTATGTACGTGACATCATACAATGACTCTATCTATGACATCACACACACTCTACCTTTATGAACTTATCTACTTGATATGGCATCACACACAGTGTTTATGAGAACAGGAAACCGGTGTGTCCTTAACAGACACCATACTGACCTCACACCGACTGTATCTGTATCATCACTGAGCAAATACATCAATTTTATCAAACCCAGTGTATGTATGACATCACCTCCACTATAGGTATGAAATCTATGTATAACACCTATGATTTCTCACATCCACTCTTTATGACATCACACCACTTTATTTATGAGATCATCACATCCACTATATCTGACCTCACATCAACTGGATCTGTGTCATCATCTGACACCCAGTCTATCGATGATATCACAAACATATATATATATGATATCACATCCAGTATACGTGTGAAATCCTGTCCATTTTTATTTATGACATCACACCCAATCTGTATAATATCAAAACCCTCTGTGTTCTGACAACAACTTGGCTATGTATGATATCATTTGCACTGTAGATGGCATCACATCCTCTTTATAACAGCAAAACCACTGTATTTATGATGTCACATCCACTTCAGACATGACGTCATACCCACTATATGAGTACAGCAAACCCACTGTGTCTTTGCCATCACAACCTCTCCACTAATATCACACCAATTTTATGTGTGACATCACACCCACTATAATGTGTGACATCAGTTGCACTCTGTAACATCACATCTACCTCACAATCTGCGTATGTGCAGCATCTTTGCCCTGTTGAAGACATCACATCCTCACATTATGACATCAAACCACCATTTCTAAGGCATCACGCACAGTATATAATTGACATCATACCCCACAGTATCTCTGTCATCACATCCACTGTATTGATGATATCACAACAAGTGTATCTATGAGATCTCATGCGCTATATATGATGACATCTTATCCATTGTATACAATACCTATTCACTAGTTTTGTTACCTCACAACTACTGTATCTTCTGTGTTTCACACCCACTCTTTCCATCTTATCACACCCTTTGTATGTATGACATCACACCCCTGTTTGCGTATCATAAACACTTTTGAAGGCATCACATCCACATTTTATGGCATGACACCACATTATTTATGACATCGCATGCACTGTACTCATGACATCACTCCGAATATATCTGACGTTGCATCCACTGTACCTGTGTCATCACAACCACTCTAATGATGATCTCAGACCAACTGTACGTAGCATATCACACCCATTTTATGTATGACATCTTAGGCACTATACAAATCTTCGCAACCACTCTTTGTGACTTCACACCATTACAGTCATCGCATTACCTCCATGGGATTCGTGGCATCATGGACACTATAGATGAGATCACACACATGACAACACAAATGTTATATCTGCCATCTCACCCATTGTATCTGAGACTACATCCACTGTATGCTTGTCCTCAAACCCAGAGTATCAATGATAACACACCCACTCTCTGGACGATATCACGCACACTCTATGTATGACAGCACATTCAGGATGAATGACATAACATCAAAGCTTTATGACATCACAGCCCTTTATGCATGACATCACAGCTAGTGTATTTATGACATCATACTAATATATATGATATCACACATACTGCTTTCATGACAATGCAACCTCTACACCTGACATCTCACACACTATATTTGACATCACTGCCACTGTATTTGTGCCATCACACAGATGACACACACGTTTGTATCGATGTACCTCTGTGTCGATGATATAACAACAAGTATGTAAGTCATGACAGGGCACACATATGACATCATACACATTCTACATGACATCACATTCACACTTTATGATATCAATGATCAGTATTGATGACATCACAAACACTGCATTCATGACATCAGATCCCCTCTATATGACATCACATCCACGGTTTATGACATCTCATCCCCTATATCAGTGACATCACAGCCACTCCATCTGTCCCATCACATCCACTATGGTTCTGAATTCATATCCACTATATTTGACATGAAACACACCGTGTAAAGACAATACAACCACTCTATCTGACAGCATAACCTCCATAATCTGTATCAGTGTGATGACACCCACTCTATCAATGTTATAACACACACTGTATGTAGGACACCACACATACTATATGTATCGAACAATATGCAGTATATATGACATCACACCCACGCTGAGTGACATAAATTCACGCTATACGTGACATCACATCTTCTTTTTCTCACATCACACACCCTTTATATCTGACAGCACATCCTCTGTACCAGTGTCATCACACACAGATTATCGATCATATAACCCCCATTGTATGTATGATACCAGAGCCACAAAGTCTATGACAACTTATGAACTACATATGACATCACTTCCACTCTGTATGATATCACACCACTCTATGACATCACACCCACTGTTCTCATGTCATTAACCCAGTATATCTGCCATCGCATCCCCTGTACCTGGGTCATTACTGAGTATATGGATTATACCACACCAGCATTATGTGTGATATCAAACCCACTGTATGTATGACATCCTGTGATTAATTTGTGACCTCACACCCACTCTTTATGACATCACAAGTCTGTATTCATGGCAACACATGCAATCGGTTCATGACACCACACCCACTGTATATGACATCACATACACTCTACTTGTGACATCACAGCCACTGTAAATATGACAAGACACCTACTATGCTTTAGACAGCATACTCAATAAAAATATCATCGCACTTGGTATATGAATGGGAACACTAACACTGTACCCGAGATCATGGCACATACTACGTTTAGGACATCATATCCACTATATACGTTCTCACCCACACTGTGTGTATGACTACACAAGCTCTATGTCTGTCTTGAAACCCGATCTATCTGCCATCACATCCACTCTATATGTCATCACACCCACTTTGTCGACGCCATCACACCAACTATGTAAGAGATCACAGGTGGCATATGTATGCCATCAAATGCACTACACATGACATCATAACCACACTCGATGACCACAATCCTCAGTATTTATGACATCACATGCACTGTATTCATGATATCACACGCATTGTATACGATATGACATTTCATCTACTGCATATGATATCACAGTCACTATATACGTGACATCATAAAATGACTCTATCTATGACATCACACACTCTACCTTTACGACTTATCTACTTTATATAGCATCACACACAGTGTCATGAGAACAGAACCATTGTGTACTTCACAGACACCATATCTGACCTCACAACGACTGTAACTGTGTCATCACAGCAAATGTATCAATTTTATCAAACCCAGTGTATGTATGACATCACCTCCACTATAGGTATGAAATCTTGTATAATACCTATGATATCACATCCGCTCTTTACGCCATCACACCACTTTATTTATGAGATCACTTCCACTATATTTGACATCACATCAACAGGATCTGTGTCATCACACCCAGTCTATCGATGATATCACAACCTATATATATATGATATCATATCCAGTATACCTGTGACATCCTATGCACTATATTTATGACATCACACCCAATCTGTATAACATCGCACCCTCTGTGTTGCTGACACCACACTCGGCCTATGTATGATATCATTTGCACTGTAGATGGCATCACATCCTCTTTATAACAGCAAAACACAGTATTTATGATGTCACATCCACTTCAGACATGACGTCATACCCACTATATGAGACAGCAAACCCACTGTGTCTTTGCCATCAAAACCTCTCCACTAATATCACACCCACTTTTATGTGACATCACACCCACTATATGTGTGACATCAGTTGCACTCTGTAACATCACATCTACTCCTTAAGTCTTCACTCTACTGTACATATGACCTCACAACATCTATGTAAGAAACCACATCCAGTATGTAGGGCAATATATTCCCTATATATGTGACATCACAGCAAATAATCCTTGTCATCACACCGACTGTATTGACCACGTCACACCTACTCTTGTATGACCTCACAATCTGCGTATGTGCAGCATCTTTGCCCTGTTGAAGACATCACATCCTCACATTACGACATCAAACCACCATTTCTAAGGCATCACGCACAATATAATTGACATCATACCCACAGTATCTCTGTCATCACATCCACTGTATTGATGATATCACAACAAGTGTATCTATGAGATCTCATGCGCTATATATGATGACATCTTATCCATTGTATACAATACCTATTCACTAGTTTTGTTACCTCACAACTACTGTATCTTCTGTGTTTCACACCCACTCTTTCCATCTTATCACACCCTTTGTATGTATGACATCACACCCCTGTTTGCGTACCATCATAAACACTTTTGAAGGCATCACATCCACATTTTATGGCATGACACCACATTATTTATGACATCGCATGCACTGTACTCATGACATCACTCCGAATATATCTGACGTTGCATCCACTGTACCTGTGTCATCACAACCACTCTAATGATGATCTCAGACCAACTGTACGTAGCATATCACACCCATTTTATGTATGACATCTTAGGCACTATACAAATCTTCGCAACCACTCTTTGTGACTTCACACCATTACAGTCATCGCATTACCTCCATGGGATTCGTGGCATCATGGACACTATAGATGAGATCACACACATGACAACACAAATGTTATATCTGCCATCTCACCCATTGTATCTGAGACTACATCCACTGTATGCTTGTCCTCAAACCCAGAGTATCAATGATAACACACCCACTCTCTGGACGATATCACGCACACTCTATGTATGACAGCACATTCAGGATGAATGACATAACATCAAAGCTTTATGACATCACAGCCTTTATGCATGACATCACAGCTAGTGTATTTATGACATCATACTAAATATATATGATATCACACATACTGCTTTCATGACAATGCAACCTCTACACCTGACATCTCACACACTATATTTGACATCACTGCCACTGTATTTGTGCCATCACACAGATGACACACACGTTTGTAGTACCTCTGTGTCGATGATATAACAACAAGTATGTAAGTCATGACAGGGCACACATATGACATCATACACATTCTACATGACATCACATTCACACTTTATGATATCAATGATCAGTATTGATGACATCACTGCATTCAAACACTGCATTCATGACATCAGATCCCCTCTATATGACATCACAGCCACCACGGTTTATGACATCTCATCCCCTATATCACACCGTGTGACATTGTATGATACCAGAGCCACAAAGTCTATGACCAACTTATGAACTACATATGACATCACTTCCACTCTGTATGATATCACACCACTCTATGACATCACACCCACTGTTCATAGTCATTAACCCAGTATATCTGCCATCGCATCCCCCTGTACCTGGGTCATTACTGAGTATATGG